>JAUMJL010000025.1:3285000-3542500 GCA_033558185.1 Dromococcyx pavoninus
CCTAACTGGAATACATCAAAATGCTATTAGGTTTTTCATTTTCTACTACAATTTAATGCTGGGGAATGCATGCAACCTTCATCTGCACATGACTGTAAAATATTCCCTGTCCCTGGTAAAATGACTACAATGGAAAATCAAGCAGAATTGCTCTCTGTTTTGTATTGCTATTCCTTTGTTACAGTTACTTTCTGACTGTGTATAGGAAGATTATCAGGGCTACACAAATACACATGGGTTATATTACCTAAAATGTGCTAAAAATTACTAAGGTAAAATGTTGATATGTAAAAACGTTTAATTAAAAATCTCCACCTTCTACACTACTTTGTAACATACTGTAATTCTTCAAAAATAAAAATATTGGAGAAAACAATGCATTTATCATAAGTTTCAGGTGGTGTTGATTTCAATGTTATGTAGAAAATAGAGAAAAAGATCAAGTACCCTCTTCCCAAGGGAAATATCTGTAACCTAGTCGTTGTTTAATTCATTTTGTCATGAGCTAAGCCAATAGTGAGATATAAAGTAAATCTGTGCTTGCATACATAATATAAGTCAAGACAGAGCCTAAAAATGAAATCTTTCATCTATAATATTACACATTACAAGACCAAATCATGTTCCTTTGTGAGACAATTTCTTTAACTGTGAACAGAATTGGGCCCTTGCATCATATCCCTCAAAGAGATAATCCATGCCAGAGTGCATAACAGCCTGTTCTTGTAAGTACAAAATGCATAATTATGATAACAAGTTTTCTTAATATTATGATGTGGTAAATAAAATTAACACTCTTAAACTCTTAGCATCTCTTATGCATTTGAAAACTAAAAGAACACCAGCATTAGTCTATGTAGAAAATATTTTTGTCCCTAAACGGATATAGTAGGTAAAATGGAACTTCTTAACCAAATATTCTTAATAAAAAGGCAATTAAAGAAAGAGCATCATTGTAAACTTGTATTTCTCTAAAGATATTAATTTTTTTTCTGATAATTAGCTATGGTAATTTTATAATGTATGCATGTGTGTACAGTTAAATATAGATTTCAGATCAAGTCTTTCTATTAATACAAGTGAATGAATTGAATAGAAAGTAACTTAAAACTTTTTATTAGATTTCATCCAGAAAATTATATCTAGATGATTTTTAGAAGAATGCAGAGAGAAAAAAAGTAATATTTCCCTTTTCCTTTTCTAAGCAATACATAATGCAGAATGAAATCAAATTTCTGAAATAGTTGTTTCAATGTAATATAAAAGTATTTGGATTAATTAGTGGTTAAATAAAATCTGGAATTAAAATCAAAGTAGCATAATTGAATAAACATTTTTTTTCCCAAGCCTCCTATATAAGTACATATTCATTCTAAAAAATAAATGTTGCTAGGAAGAGAACGTAGCTTTTTGACTGTAACCTATTATTATTATTATTAATAATAATAATAATAATAGTAACAACAACAGCAACGTCATTCTTGTTAAGGCAGTGCTGTTGTAAGGTATGGCTTTGTAGCAGTGCTTCCAGTTGTCAGTTAGCAGCACCTAGATTTGGTCCACTGAGGCTGTAGACAGGTGTCCTACCCTTCCCAATGCTCATGAGCAGGCTGTGGCTATTGTCTCAGCCAGAGACATTGTCAGCCCCTAGGAAAACCAGAGATCAAATGCAGAGGTCATTAGCAAGCACCTTTTGGTCTTGCTATAATAACATCCCGATTGCATACATAGCAATTTACATAGCATTACCCATTATGCTTTGTGCTGCAATTTTGCTTTTGGAGGTCACTCTAACTTGATTAACTCTCTCTTAAGAGTGATTTTTCACAGCATCGAAGTTCCACATTTACACATTTTACTCTACTCCTTTTTGGCAACTTCTTTGAAACTAAGGAACTAAGGTACTGTGGCGAATTGTGCTGAGAGTCCTGCAAATATAACCATAAAAAATTCCATAAAGTAAGACCCAAAACATCCAGTAGCTTAATGTCCAACTAAAACCAGTTCGTTAACCTTAGTAGGTTTACAGCCTTTTTGAATTTACAAACCTCAGTAGATACTTCTACTTTTTTTCTGTATTATTTATTTCTTTTATGTGTAGTTAGATACACAGATAACTGCCTCTGTTGTTACTTTTCTTCAGCATTAGCTGTTCACAGTGGATGTTCTTTCCACTAGGTATCTGTCAGAATTTGGGATTCTATACCCATTATAGAGATTGATAGCAGTGATCAAACCTCAAAATACACGTGTGTTTTTTAAATATTAGCTGTCAGAGTGTGATATGTTGCGCTGGATCATATGTTGCAGAGTGTAGCACAGAGCCCAGTGGGGCTCAGTTTTAGAGATGAACGTACTGAACTCAATGGAAGAGCACAGAAGCAGCATAAATACACAGACACACACATAAAACTCATGTTCACTATTTAATGGAAATCTATAAAAATTGTTCAACATCCTTATCTTTTATTTCTCAATGTAATTTATGTAAGTAAAATGGAAATTTTGCCTTTAGAGCAGATAGATTGAATAAAATTTACTGTAAATTTTGAATAATTAGTTAAATGAAACATGCATAAATATTATAACCATGCAGAGAAATGCAAAATGCAGGCAAGAACAAGTGTAAATTGACATGTATTATATAGGAGGGAGGGGATAATCATGCCTTGTTATGCAATTTACAGGATAGTGGTTTACCAAAGCATTTGGACATATCTGGAAAATATGATTCATAACACATCTGCTGAATTTCTGTGGAATCCTTCCTATTTTGGAATATTAACTAATTATCTTTTGTTCAGAATAAATTTCTATCCTTTTAAAAAGCCAGCAGAAGATCTTGATTAAACTTTTCATTTAACAGCAAAAATGAGTGTTAGCACTTTAGAGGCAACATACGTACATACATATGTGCATAATAGCCTCATTTTAGCCCATGAGTCCAGTCCTTCTTTTACGCTCCTAAATAATCTCAAAACATTTTACTCATTCTTTTCTGCAGGAATTTGCATATTAATGCACTCTAATTGGCTGCTCTTGTAGCCTTTAACGCTATCTGCAATATTCAAATATCTTTAATAAAGAAGCTGTAGAACAGTTTCTGGCTGTTTAATGGGGACCTTAAAAGTACATAATTATTCCTTTGTGCACACAAACTAACAGAAACACTTTTATACCGACAGAGGATTGCTGTTATTATTTATTTTTTTTATTTCTCTAAAAGGAGGTAGTGAAAAATTCAGTTCTAGGAAGTTAAAATGTGGTATTTTAATTAAGTGGAAAACTTGAAAAGGGAACCTTTTTGCAGAGGAGGCTCAATTGCTTCTACAACCTTCCTGAAAAGGGCAGAGTGTTAAAACAAACCTCCCACTTTTATTTTCAAAAGAAAAAAAAATCAGAAGCTAAAGATAATCTCTCCATTAGTATTATTAAAAGTGTTCAGCTTTCTTCACATGCTTTAGAAGAAGACAGACTTGTCATGAACATCACATTTGCAAGCACTGTCACAGCTACTGAAGGCTTTGGTAAAAGCACAGAAGTGCGTTAACAGTTACTGCAAGCAGCCTTTGGGGAACAATAGGCTTACCTATACTGTGCCCAGCTATTCAAAAAAACAGGTTGCTTTATTATACTCTATACTCACTTTAGTACTCATATAGTGCTTGACCCAGCCTCATTTTTTGAAGTACTGTCACTAGTTCTAAACACCTTTTTCATTCCCTTTGGGTTAGCTAATTTGACTGTTACAGCATTCATTTAAATAACACTGAATCCAGAGTGTAAAGTCCAATATGTTCTATTGCTAGAGACAGAAAACTTCCTTCAAAGGTTCTTCCATTTTTTTTCTGTGCACATGCACATTTGATTATTTGTCTCCTTCTAAAAGAAATAAAGGAAGGAAGAAAGAAAGAATGATCTAAAAATTATTTAATTATCTTGACGGATACATGTTAACAATAATCATATATAAAATTCTGTTGGTATTACGAAAATAGAAAAAATAAATCAGTATTTGCAGAACAACTGTAATAGTGTGATTAGTGCCATAAAACTTCTCAAGCATGTTGAAATCACTCAATAAGGACAACATGGGACACTATTACAAAAGCCTATAGTAATTTCTATTTGGATTTCACTGTGTTGTTTTGTCAATTAATCTGCTCTATGTTTGTCACCTTGTTGAGTAAAAATACATTTTAACACCCTGTGTGGATGCCTTACATAGGGTGACAGATAGGGAGTTAAATTTGCATGACCATATTTAGTCTGCTGCAATAAAGCCATGGCTGCAGTAAAATCAAGCTGAATAAGTGATCAGCTAAGATAGTGTTTTCAGATCTTTCTTTCCTTAGGACAAGTAAGTCCCTAACTGATATACTTTTACAGGATTAGGCAATATCAAACTAGGTTTGGCATCTAATCTGTTTTAGACAGTGGCTCATTTTTACCATCGTTTCTATCCATGAGGAGGCAAGGTCACACCATATGTAGACAGAACAGTGTGTACTTCTGTATGAAAAATATAACAAGAAGAACAGCGGCAGTTTTGAAAGAGAGTCTGAAACTGTATTCCATTTCAAGCATTGTCAAAAAAGAACCATCTATTGCCAAATGGTGAAATGGTCTTTCTAAGAGCAACAAGTTATGTGCACGTCTTGGTAGGCGGTATAGGAAACCAGAAATGTCATAGTGCTTTAAATATTTTTGACTTCCTGAAGCACAGAAATGATAACCATTACTTCTGTTCCTTTTAGATAACATTAATTTCCCTGTCTTTAAAAAGGAAGAAGCTAAAAGAACCTCAGTTCATTGTGATACTGGTGAATGGATTCCAACTTATAAAATAGAGGGACATCTTCAGAAACCTCATCAACTCTCCAATTAAAATAAAAATAATTACTGTGCAAGGCAGTTTTTATATAATATGAAAGAATTAAGATTTCCTTACTCATTGTCCACAACTGATTCGTCCCCAAAGGAAATCTGAATGTGTCTCCAGAAAACAACCAGAAACTAGGTTCAAAATGGCCCTCAGGATCAGTTCAATAAAATGATTAAACTGACAGTACATGTTCAGGACGAATAATTAATACCGCAGACCTAAGAACCAGGCCATTTGTTTGCATGTCAGGAAGATTTGACTGCACAAGGTACCTTAAAAAACATAAGAGAAGGGTTAGATTCCCCTTGTTGATCAAGTTCCAATATTCTTATGAAACAGAGCTCAAATACATTTTGAAAGAATGGTTCACCTTTTCTCTACTTCTGACACTAAATGTAAAAAGAAGACCAGGTATACAGAGTAAAAAAGCAAATCATTCACCAGTAGTTTGCAGATTCCTTAAAGACCATCTTTTCAATTAAACGTGTATGAGAATTGGACTATAGTATACATGTACTGTCTTCTCTGACTATAATATTGAAAAAAAGATTCTGTTCATTACAGTAATTTCCACTTGTAAAAAACCCAGATAAACATGTAAGCATCCAGGCGATGGATTAGAAACAGCTTTTTACTCGAAGAAGATATTGCTTTAGATATGCAGCAGGACAGAAGAGGAAGAAAATGTCCATGCAATCGCAGCTTCCACTAGAAAACAATTCATATAATTTATATGGAATAAAATTACTGATATATTTTGATCAAGTACCTTTGTATGGAAGGAAGTCTGAGATTTAATATGCTGGAATTTTGTATTTCTTCTTGCAATGGCCACTGAAAAGGATGGTTCCCTCCAGTTTACTGGTATGAGTTATTTATGGAAAATAAAGTGCAAAGAATGCAAATCTCCTTCTCACATGCTGCACCTGGCTTGTGGATAAAGATAACGGTTCTAGTCCCTTTTGCTTCCTCTTCTTCTTTTCTTCAGATGACTTAATTCATCACAAGCAGGGAAAGCAATAAAATATATGGAAGAAGCAAATGCTGCAGCATGAACGTAAAATGTGCCTTTTATATATTCAAATTCATATCCAGTTGTAGGAAATATTCATGACTAATATTAAACTAAGCCCAGAATTAGGCAAGATGCAACAGACATATATTGAAGTGAGCATTTTATTATGTGCTATGTCAGTCAGATTAAAGAAAAGAGTGCATGACACCGACAGGATATTGCATGTATATCAAGCAATCTATTTATATATGACAGTGAGGGTTTGATTTCTGGAAGGAGTGACAACCCAATGAAATAACTCCTCGCCTTCAAAATTACTATAGTCTAAATGTATACCCTTTAGAATACAATTTTAAATTACAATTAACAAAATGTAGATAAATACGTTTGGGAATGAATTCTGACACAGAGAATCAAGAAGGAAGAAATAATCTTTAAAAATACCGGGAGGTTTCTGAGTGCCATCAGCACCCTGGCTCTGAAAAACTGAATGAAGAAAGCAAAGGATATTTCTCTGAGAATCCCAGAGAAGGTAATTTAATAAAAGGGCTGATTTTTTGATGCCAAAAAAGGCCTTGAAGTAGAAATGGGGGTGGGAAGTTATATTGTGCTTTTTTTTTTCCCCAAGACCAATATGTAAAATAGACATGTAAATCTGCTGTGATTAATAATATCTGGCCAGGATATGAACCTCTTTGTAATAATAAATTTCAACGTCTTATATGTTTCATTACTGTTCTAGCCAAGTTAAAGCTTTTGTTTTATTGCATCAATGTTTCTGGTCATTTGCTTTCTGCTCTGGTATAACATTGAGTAAATATCCGCAGAGACAGAAAATTCGATGCTAGAAAAGAGATAATTTCTGCATAATTTTTATATAGCCCTTCCTGGGTATAGTTAAAAAAAAGATACAAACCCCAAACCCAACATAGAAAACCCGAAGAACTAAAGCTGAACCCACTATCTTCATTACCTACAGAGATAAAGTGCATTGAAACAGAAATTCCTCGAGTTCACAATCATTACACCTGGATGCATATAGGATAGAGTAGGATAAAGGAAAAGAATAATCAACGGTCAATTGACTTTATCATTTTCTAGAATTGTAATTTTCATGGTTGTTACATGTTTCCAAGGTTATCTGTGCAGAACACATACAGCCCATCAGACATGCAGTCCTTAAAGTAGACTGAATGAGAAAAGCATATTCCATGCGAGAGACATCAACCTGCATTCTAAGCAGTAATGAGAATCACTGTAGTCAATCCTTCTCTTGCTCTTATTTCCATGAGGTTTCAGCAATATCCATTTGCTGCATTTGGGGGAGCTATAGGACAGATGCAATCACATACGGCTTTATACATCAATAATTTCAAACTGTATTTTCTCATAACCTTTCCTTCTTTGTTCAAAAGGGGACTTCCATTTTAAATTGTAATCTATGACTTTTGAAACGGATGTTAAAGTGTCTTGCTGACAAATTCTTCTGGTTGATTTTCTTCTCTCTTCTTTCTTCTTTTCCTTCTTGCTGTTTTGAAAAGCCATCATGGTAGCATTATGTGAAGGTGAAAGGTACGAGACTGTAAGGCGACAATTAAGCTCCCATTTTTTAGTGGGATTGCTATGGGGATTATGTATTTAGGAGATGCTAATCGAAGTTGCATGCTGATGTTAAAATTCAGCATATATTAGCTACTTAGGACTGGAGATTAAACCATTTCCATAACACTGCTAACATCTTAGTCTGAATACTTTATACTTCCAAATCTCACTCTACATTAAGCTTGATTACTTGTGGCTTCATAATGCACTTGCTAATATCATCTTAATCCTTCAGTGGCATTATGCTGTATAACAATGAATAACGACCCAGATACAGGAGCTGCTGTATCACAAGATCCAAGGAAGATTTAGTGCAAGGAAGAAAAATTATCTGAGGTTGTCATACTTAAATAATAATTATTAACATGGGCTAAGAAAATCCTGGCCTCTGATTGGCTAAAAGCTGCTAAAACCCAGGGTGATGTTTACCTTCTTCTCTCTGGCTGGAATTTCTCCTAAAAGCAGGTGCTTCCTGTACTGGATCTCACCCTGAATAGCAGTGTGGCTTCAGGTTTATACACTCTTGCACTCTAACCTGAATTGAAAGCAGTTTCTTCTCAGAAATATTTAAAAGACAAAAGTACTCTAATAACAAAGTACATGATTAAGCAACCTTATATATAAATATAAGTACATATATATGTACTTATATATAAATATATATATAAATGTATTATATACAAAGATAAATTACAAACGGGTTGGCAAATGAACCCCATCCTTGCCCATGCCTCCTCAGATGTCTCTGCACAGCAAACACAAGGCTCTAGCTGTGGAGGACCAATCAGTGGACTATATGAATACTGACCCATCTGCACCAAGGAAGAGACCAAAACCAAAACAACCCATGCCCAGATTACTACAACTGTCGCAAAAAAGAAAAGACAGGTCATAGTTGTAGGAGACTCCCTGCTGAAGGGAACAGAGGGGCCAATATGTAAAACAGATCCTACTCATAGGGAAGTCTTCTGCCTCCCAGGAGTCCGGGTTAGGAACGTCACTAAGAAACTCCCCAGTTTGGTAAGGCCCACTGACTACTGTCCATTACTTCTCTTCTACGTGGGAGGGGACAAAGCTGTAGAATGCCCAGTCTGTTAACACGTGGTTCCGGGACTGGTGTCACTGCAAACACTTTTGTTGTTTTGATAATGGAATAGCGTACACAGCACTGTGCCTAGAGGTATCAAATGGGAGCCATCTTTCTCTAAGATGTAGCAGGGCCTTCACGTAGGAATTTGCAGGGCTCATTTAAAAGGCTTTAAACTAGATGTGAATGGGGAGGGGGATAATATCAGGCTTGTCTATGACAAGCTGTGAGTTGGCACATTACGGTCAGAATCATGGGATGCTACTGTGGCCCTTTACCCGTCCCCCGAGGGTGTGCTGGGGAGCTGCTGCTAGGAGTCTTGAGGAGATGAGCTGAGGGCTCCTGAGATGGTAGGAATCATAAAGAAAACCTGCAAGGAACAACCTTAAGAAAAAAAAGGGAGTTCCACTAATCATAGAATCATAGAATCTTCTTGTTGGAAAAGACCTTTGAGATCATCGGATCCAACTGCACCCATCCTCTGCTAAACAACATCCTTCAAAAGCTCATCTACCTGGTTTTTAAGCACCTCCAGGGACTGTGTCTCAACCACCTCCCTGGGCAGCTTTTCCAGTGCCTGACCACCCTTTTGGTAAAGGAATTCTTCCTAATATCTAGTCCGAATCTCTCCTGGCACAACTTATGGCCACTTCTCCTTGTCCTATCACCTGTCACTTGTGAGAAGAGATCAACACTAGCTCTGCCACAGCCTCCTTTCAGGCAGCCATAGACAGCGATGAGGTCTCCCCTCAGCCTCCTCTTCTCCAAACTAAACAACCCCAGTTCCCTCAGTTGCTCCTCGTAGGACTTGTTCTTCAGTCCCTTCACCAGCTTTGTTGCCCTTCTCTGGACACGCCCCAGCACCTCAATGTCTTTCTTGTACTGAGGGGCCCAGAACTGAATACAGTACTCAAGGTGTGACCTCACCAGTGCCGAGTACAGGACCACAATCACTTCCCTGGTCCTGCCAGCCACACTGTTTCTGACACAGGCCAAGATGTCATTGGCCTTCTTGGCCACCTGGGCACACTGCTAGCTCATATTCAGCTGGTTGTCAATCAACACCCCCAGGTCCTTCTCCTCCAGGCAGCTCTCCAGCCAGTCTTACCCAAGTCTGTAACACTGCATGGGATTCTTGTGTCCCAGGTGCAGGACTTGGCATTTGGTCTTGTTAAACCTCATCCCATTGGTCTCAGCCCATCGATCCAGCCTGTCCAGATCTCTTTGCAGGGCCTCTCTTCCTTCAAGCAGATCAACATTGCCACCCAGCTTGGTGTCATCTGCAAACTTGGTAAGGGTGCACTCGATCCCTTTGTCCAGATCATTGATAAAGATACTGAACAGGACTGGACCCAGCAATGAACCCTTGGGAACACCACTCGTGACTGGCCTACAACTGGATTTAACTGCATTTACCACCACCCTCTGGGCCTGACCATCCAGCCAGTTTTTTACCCAGCAGAGGGTGTGCCCGTCCAGGCCAATGGCAGCCAGTTTCACAAGCAGAATACTGTGAGAAATGGTGTCAAAGGCTTTAAAAAAGTCCAAGTACACCACATCCACAGCCTTCCCCTCTTCCGTTAACCAGGTAACCTTGTCACAGAAGGAGATCAGGTTGATCTGGCAGGACCTGCCTTTCATAAACCCATGTTGACTGGGTCTGATCACCCGGCTGTCCTCCATGTGCTGTGTGGTAGCACTCAAGCTGATCTGCTCCATGACCTTCCCTGGTATCGAGGTCAAGCTGACAGGCCTGTACTTACCCAACTGCCCAGCTCAAGTGCCTCTACACAAATGCACTCAGCTTGGGCCACAAACAGGAGGAGCTGGAAGTCACCGTGTTGCAAGAAAGCTACGATCTGGTAACAGTTACAGAAACTTGTTGGGATGAATCCCATAGTTACAATGTAGCTATTGATGGTTACAGGCTGTTCAGAAGGCTAGGAAGCAGGGGCAAGGGTTTGCACTCTACACAAGGGAATTGCGTGAGTGGGAAGAGCTCTTCATGAAGAATAGCCAAGAATAGCAAGCTTAGGGATGAGAAGAAAAGACCAAGTCAACAAAAGGAACCTTGTGGCTAGTGTCTCCTACAGGCCACTTGATCAAGGGGAGCCTGATGATGAAGCCCTCTTCTCCAGTTATAGGAGGCTTCACACTTGCAAGCTCTCATACTACTGGGGGACTTCAACCACCCTGATATCTGCTGGAAAAGCACAGCAAGCTGTAGGCAATACAGAAGACTCCTAGAGTGCATAGATGATAGCTTCTTAACTCAGATAATAGACACCCCTACCCAAAGGGATGCAATAATACACCTGGTGGTCACCAGTGCAAGTGAGCTCATCATTGACGTCAAGATCAGAGGCAGCCTGGGCTGCAGTGATCATGCACTGGTGGAGTTCAAGGTCCTGAAGGATATGGGACAGATGAGGAGTGTGGTAAGAGTCCTAAATCTTAGGCAAGCACACTTCCAACTCTTCAGGGAAAAAGTCAGTAGGACCTCCTGGAAAATTGTTCTCAGAGATAAGGGAGCAGTAACAAAGCTCACAAATATTTAGGGATGCTTTCCACAGAGCGCAAGAGTGCTAAGTCCCCAGATGTAGGAAATGAGGTAAAGAAAGGAAAAGACCAGCATGGTTGAGTAGAGACCTACTGGTCGAACTGAAAAACATGCAGTGCAAGTAGGAATAGGTAAGCTGGGAAGTGTAAGGGTAAACTGCCTGGCTATATAGGGATGGGCTCAGGAAGGCCAAGGCACAGCTACTTGGCAAAAGAAGCAAAGAATAACAAGAAGGCTTTCTTTAGGTACGTCAACCAGAAAAGGAAGATTGAAGAAAATGTGCCCCGACTGATGAATGGAAATGGTGACTTCATATCAACAGATGAGGAGAAGACTGAGGTACTCAACAACTTTTTTGCCCATCTTCACTGACAACCACTCTCCTCACCCCTCCAGGGTCAAGGAACAACAAGATGGGGACCAGGTGGGTATAGTACCTTCCACTGTAGGAGAAGATCTGGTTTGTGACCACCTGAGGAACATGAACACATACAAGTCTATGGGACCTGATGAGATGCATCCCAGAGTCCTGAGGGAATTGGTTGATGTGGTTACTAAGCCACTTTCCATAATATTTGAAAAGTCAGGGAAAATCGTTGTGACTGGAAGAAGGGCAACATTGTGCCCATTTTTAAAAAGGGTACAATGGATGGCCCTGGGAACTACTGACCTGTCAGCCTCACCTCTATGCCCAGGAAGATCATGGAACAGATCCTCCTAGGGGATATGCTAAAGCACATGGAGGACAGGGAGGTGATTTGAGACAGCCAACATGGCTTCTCCAAGGGCAAGTCTGACCACCCTAGTGGCTTTCTATGGTGGAGTGACCACATCAGTGGATGCAGGAAAAGCAATGGATGTAATCTCTCTGGACTCCTCTCTAAATTAGAGAGATATGCATTTGATGAGTGAACTGTTCGGTGGACAAGGAATTGCTTGGATGGTTGCATTCAGAGAGTACTGGTCAATGACTCCATGTCCAGATGGGCACCTGTGACAAGTGGTGTCCCTTAGGGTTTCGTACTGGGACCACTGTTGTTTATTATTTTCATTGATGATATCAACAACGGGATCGAGTGCACCCTCAGCAAGTTTGCTGGTGACACCAAGCTGAGCGGGGAATTGTCACACCAGAAGGATGGATGGACAAGCTGGAGAAATGGGCCTGGATGAACCTCATGAGGTTAAACAACTACAAGTGCAGCATCCTACACCTGGATAGGGGCAACTCCTGGTATCAGACTGGGGGACAATATGATTGAGAGCAGACTTGAGGAGGATTTGGGGGTGCTGATTGATGAGAAGCTTGATATGAGCCAGCAACATGCGCTTGTAACCCAGAAGGCCAGCTGTGTCCTGGGCAGCATCAAAAGAATCATTGCCAGCAGGTCGAGAAAGGTGATTCTCCCCCTCTGTTCTGCTCTTCTGAGACCCCACCTGGGGTATTGTGCCCAATTCTGGAATCCCCAACATAAGAAGGGTATGGAACTGTTGGAATGGGTCCAGAGGAGGGCTACGAAAATGATCAAAGGGCTGGAACACCTCTGCTATGAGGAAATGCTGAGACAGTTGGGTTTGTTCAGCCTGGAAAAGAGGAGGCTCTGGGGGAACATCAGTGTGACCTTCCAGTACTTGAAGGGGGCCTACAGGAAAGCTGGGGAGGGACTTTTTAGGAGGGCTTGTAGTGATAGGACGAGGGGGAATGGCTTTAAACTGGAAGGGGGGAGATTTAGGTTAGGCATTAGGAAGAAATTCTTCTCAATGAGGGTGGTGAGACATTGGCACAGGTTGCCCAGGGAAGTTGTGGATGTCCCCTCCCTGGAAGTGTTCAAGACCAGGTTGGATGAGGCCTTGATCACCTGGTATGTGTTGAATGCAGTAAGAGAATTTTGGATTTGGGAAATCAAAATTTCTGTTTTGACTCTGTCTGGATATCAAGTTTGAAATCTTGCACATACCCTTAAGAGATGTAAGAGTTACGTTTGCACTGCCTTTAGTAGGACATCTGTGGATGTCTTCAGGATCTTACCAATTGCCCCTCTGGACACCAAGATAGCAATGGAGTTCAGAGCTGCAGCTGGTACTTTGTGAAGAAAGCAGACCACCTCACACTGCAGCAAGCACAAGGAGGACATTCAGAGTTTAATATGACCCCAAATAATATGGGTAAACATACTTACAAACTGTGGATTCAGCCAGAATTAATGATGTCTTTGAAGTAATGGTGTAGAAGATCTCTCAGGTGGGCAAAAAGCTGCTGTGTTTTCCACAACAGCTCTACCCTTCCCTCGAGTGCAAGATACACAAAATCTAACAAACTTTCTCTCCCCCCTAAAAAGGGTGATGCACAGGTATTGTGCATGTGATGCTGAGTTTCTAACATAAGATGTCCTGTTGCATCTCTCATTAGGTAGTTTATGGCTAAAAAGCAAACTACAAAGTTGGTCCTTCAATTAACCCACTCATATAATTTGTAAAAAAAGAAGTGGACTGTGATGGTTACATACATTGAGTAGTTATTTTCTGTGATGGTACCTTGACTGAGAAGAGCATCAGGAACAGCAGAGAACACAGGAGGATTTTTGCTGGTTTATCTTTTAAAAATTCTAGTTGAGGAAGTTATTTCAGATTTCTTCCTGGGAGGATGGGCATTTATGTCTCTGAGTGACAAACTGGCTGTGCACAGGGAGAAGAAATAGCCCAATCTACTTTGTTTCTACCAAAGGACTGTGAGTACTTGCAACTAACTCCAGCTTCTCTCTGCTTCCTAGCAGAGGACCTTGTTTTCTTTCATGCATCCCTTTCCTCTCCTTCTCCAAGATGATTTTTCCATTATTACAGGCTACTTTGATTTTCCCCTTTGTAGAAAATGAGCTTGCACAAAGTGTGCGCTGTATGGGTTTGATAGTACTTTTAAGTCAGTGATAGCATTATAATGTCTTGTTTTTACTGGCTACTGAGTTTGGCAGTCTCAGCCAGTAAAGAGGGAAGGAAAGGGGTTGCAGACAGCCTGCCTCTCTTTTGGATTCCTACAATGTGCAGCTCGTCTGATGATGTATTTAATGTTAGTTTCTCAAGAAGTAACGTTTTACTGGGACAATGGAAGAGGAGGTAAACTTGAGAGTTCCCGTTTTAATTCTTCAAACAAGATATTAATGTCGCAACTTTGATTCCACTGAAGTCCGGAGGTAGAAAATGCATAAATGAATGAATGAATGAATAAATACACTTAGTAGTGGGGGTAAGATTGATCTCTGAAGTATAAAATGGCATAATCTCACAGGAGGAGAAGATCTATCAGGTCTCACACTGTACAAATCTGACAGCTGGGGCATTCTCAGGGCCACACTGTGGCCCAGTGCCAGCCACAACTAATGGACTCACCAGCTGGTTGCACCTGGCACCAAAGCTCTGCCAGTGCTGCAGTATGAGGCTGCGGTGTTGTATTGCCACTGGGAGCTCTCTGAATTTGAGCTCTTCCCATGTGCAGCCTGCTGCCCTACTCTTGCCTTTGTCCCTAAACCTGCCTTCCATTGTAAAGCCCTCATCCTATAATTTCTTCCTTCCTCAAGCTATATGTCTGAAATACAGAGACCTACAGATTGGATGAAGAAATGCTAGGAGGTCTGGGAATGGGACAAAGAAGTCTCACAGCTTAGTTATTATTGCACTTTTAGGGGATTTCATGGAAGGAACTGTAAGCAGTGTTATCATCATCACTCTCTATGAGCCAATTTTAAAGATTTGATCACATTTAGAAAAAATACTTTCACTGTATGTCCAAGCTTCTCAGTCAACGTATTAGGAGCACATTTATAGAATATATTTCATGTTTTCATTATTGAGTACTTACAGTACTGTGTAGACCAGTTGAAAAGAGATATTAAGTGGCATTTATAGGAAAAGTATACAGTCAACTATTCAGTGTTTTACTGATTTAACTGGTAATGGTAAACATCTACAGGAACATATAGGACACTTCATTAGAAGTACCTTAATAAAGTGCCTTATTCACTGTATTACATGTAAGGAATCTTAAGGAGTGTGAACAGTGAAGTTTGCCTTACAGTTAACTATTTTATTTGTTTAGTTGTGAGGAAAGCTGAAGAAGAAGAGATTGTATACAGGCATTGTGTATATATATCTGCTTGTTCACACAGAAATGAAAGTGACTGGGATTCCACAACTGTGGAAAAATTAACCTGCCTATGGATCAGACTCTCCCTTTTATAATGGCAATAAAAAATGACAAAATAGTAAGAGTGCAAAATGAAGAAAGCAAAATAGTTGATAAATTTGGATCCAGAATTAGATGGGAAAGTATTTTTTTTAAGAGAAACAGGATGTGAACCAAGAGTTCATATGTAATGCTGTAAAGCCCTGGATTCTGAGTCTTTAAGACTAGAAGTGATTTCTTGGTATATTTAGAGGAAAAAAATTCTTTAGCACTTTATCCTAATGCCATTTTGGTGAGATAATGCTCCTGAGGCCTATTACAAAACCTAAACCAGGGAAATTTTGCTTACTAATTTAATTAATTGTCCCAAAGAAGAAAACTCTTTCTACAAAACTCAAAAGAATTATGTAGTTTTATGTCATACAGTGTCCAACATTTATGCAAGAGGTCTAGCTTATTCAACTGACATACCTAAGATGCAGGTAGAGGGTTCATAGAAAAGAAACTAAATTAAATAGTACCACAATTTTCCTCTGCAAAATTAAGTAAATTCCTTATGTCAATATAGATTCAATCAAATTTTCTATAGCATGTTATTCTCTTTTAACTTCACCTCTTTCCTTGCCTGATTGTGCATCATATTTGGCATCTCCATCAATTATAATGCCCCAGCTTTACCCTATACTCATCACTAGCTCTGAGATACACTCAACTCTACCATATCACCCTCCTAGTCCCCAGTAAATCGACTGCTTTCACATTGTACTTTGTAAAACAGACTGCACTTCCAAGTCTTTCTCAATGTAGTTGATGTTCACAGTTCCTAATCATCAAGAGCATCAGAAGAACATATTAAAGTCAGTCACAGACCAAGCGAATTTTTGGGCGTCTCTTTAATCAACTGTGTGTCTCAGTTCCCCATTTGAAAAATGGGATCAATGCCTCTCCATCTTATTGGTGGCAAGGATAAAGTCTATGGAGCACCATATAAGATGCTCAGGCACAAAGGTGGTTTGGACCAGGATAGTTTTGGTTACTAGCTAAAAGGAAATGAAGAATCTGGCTCAGCATTTTGCAAGGATTATGCTATGTCCTTTTATGATTATTAAACATAAAGACAAAAATGGACTGGTGGTGAAGACAATATTTTTTTACAAGTGTTTTCCTCAAATTTATTGGATCTTCCAGTGTGAAGCATTAAGTTCAAGCCAATTCTGTAAGATCTATACAAATGGAAGTGAAATGTAAAATGTTTCAGCTAGCAGGCTTGAAAACTTCTGACAAAAACATTGTATTTCTTTACTTCCAGCTGTGCGTGTCTAATAACATATTTCATGATGTTTAAATACCAACTGCATCACTCTACTGCTTGATATTGAGTGCAAGAAAAATGACTTAATTTGTTGATGAGCGGCATGTTACAGACTGGCAGTAATGGCAGTGGTGATTTTACTGGCACAATGATCGTACCCCTGTTTTGGATGACATAGCACACCACTGCCTGTGTTCCCTGGTTCAGAATTTCATTTCACTACATCATAAGCTACAAACACAACCTTGTCATTGCAATTTGTTATGCTTTTTTGTATGCTCTATATCTGACTGAATTCCCATCTCCCCAGCCTATAGGCTACTAGTCTGGAACAAATCTGTGAAACATAATGGAAAAGGATAAAAAAACCCCTAAAATTAAAAAAAAAATAATTATATATATTTACCTCCTCTCCTCCTGACAGAAGCAGACACGTAATCATGGGCAGTACTTGTTACTCATGGCTCTGTATGTTGTACCAGGGAAGCCGAGACTGGATGCTAGGAACACATCCTGGTACCTGCTGCCACCTTGCTGGATGCTACGCTGAGTTCAAGGTGCCCTGGGGCCTGCACGGAGGCACCTTCCGAAGAACAGCTTGGTCTCCCAAGGATTTGAAACTCTTTACCTCCCTTTATCTTCTGGTTTTTCCTCTAGCAATTATGTAAATTTTTGTGAAGGAAATTCTTAGGGATCAAGTGTGCTGCTTTTCAAGTTGAACAGTATTTAGAGACAAAGGAACATACCTCTAGGCTTTGAAGAAAACAGGGGAAAAGCACCAGCTGCCATAATCAGTAAATAAATGACCACGGGAGCAAAGCATTGTGGTCCTACTTTGACCCAAACAGATACTTCAAGTTTTAGAGTTTTATGTGATTTGAATATATTTTAAATATCATTACTTAAACTTGCCACTGTGATCTCGAGGAGGTCATTTTACCCCACATCTCACTCAGCTTTGTTAAATTAAAACATTTTCATCTGTTTCTATAAGAATAAAATCCATTGATGACCCCCTGATACAGACCTATTTTAAAGAATTTCTACGAGCATGCATCAAGCGCTTCAGCACTCACTGTATTTCTTGACATCAGGATTTTTTTCCTTGACTAACCTGACAGAAATAGAGACTACAGCAAAGTCAACTCCATAGTAATGACACAGATTACGACTTCAAATTTTAATTCATTCCTCTTGTACAGCCTATGCCCTACATGCCCTTCAACCAATACACGGAATCAGGAAAGCAAGACAAAAAAAGGTACACATACATGCAATATGACTCAGATAGTGTTAATAGAAGAACCCTGACATCAAGTGGGTTTAGCTGCATTAAATATTACATTAATTTTTTTCCATATGTAATATACTTTTGACACTGAAGATATATCGGAATTACACAATATATTCTGCTTTCTCGATGCTAAAGGGAAGATGTGAGAGAAATCCAGTAGTGCTATTAAGCAAATTTCCCCCTACTGCTCAGCTTGTCTCTGCTTCTCTTTACGTTTATTATTCTTTATTTCTTTAGTCATTTCTTTTAGGTGCTAATTTGTCAAATGCCAACTAGTCATATTC
The DNA here is from genome assembly GCA_033558185.1 of Dromococcyx pavoninus. Lineage (NCBI taxonomy): Eukaryota > Metazoa > Chordata > Aves > Cuculiformes > Neomorphidae > Dromococcyx > Dromococcyx pavoninus. The sequence continues at coordinate 3,303,217 of JAUMJL010000025.1, forward strand.
AGGTAATTAATTTACTTGCTGTACATTTGACCCAATATTCTTTGGTTAATTGACAGGTCTGGCAACTCTCTTACCCACTAGTAAATTATATTTTTCCATCATCTGATAAGCATTTCTAAATATAAAAACTCTAGCTAAAAATAAAATATGATGCATAAAATAAAATAAATATCAGCTCCTCCTGTTTGCAAGTGAATAAAGACCACAAAAAAACTATGCATCCCATCAAAGAGACCCTCACTGTACAAAATTCTCCATGTGTTTTGCTGTGTTACGTTTTCAGAGGAAAGTAACTAATTTCAGGAAAAATAAATTTATAGTCCTGTCCTGCATATTATACATCAATTTTTGGTAGTGTTTGTCTAGCAAAGGTTATGTCCATGCTGAGCCATTTACTGTCATTCCCAAACTTGGTAAGAGTGAGTTAACACAACTAGAAAAATTGAGCTCCCTCACCCAACTGAGCTGTTCCTGGAGGAGTAGGACACATTGGGATTAGGTAGTTGTAAAAACTGTGGGTACAGTTTTGCAGTCCCTCAGCATGTCCTGTGCAGTGAAAGAGATCCTCATCAACTCCTAATGAGTCCCTGTTTGTGCAGTAAAGATATACTCAAAGAAACTCATCTTATGTCAAAGTTACTTCTCACACGGGTAGTGTTTACTCATCAGTTTGGGCTTCTGAGGCTGCACTGTATGTCTTCACTAGGATGGGCTTGGCTATGTAACTCACCTGTACATTGCTAGCATGCGGGGTTCAAATATGTTTTTATGCAAGAAATTAAGACTCGATAAATGAGGACTTGTACAAATTTATTTTGAGATAAGATTCAAGGGAAAGGTAATGTTTTGTTTCTATATGATATGCAATAAAAATAAATCTGTGGCTGTGGTATACCTGGACTTTAGCAAGGCCTTTGACACTGTCCCCCACAGTAGACTCCTAGAGAAGCTGGCAGCCCGTGGCTTAGATGGGAGCACTGTGTGCTGGGTTAGGAATTGGCTGGATGGCCAAACCCAGAGAGTGGTGGTGAATGGTGTCTCATCCAGTTGGCGGCCGGTCACCAGTGGTGTCCCCCAGGGATTGGTGTTGGGTCCTGTCCTGTTTAATATCTTTATTGATGATCTGGATGAGGGGATTGAGTCTGTCATCAGCAAGTTTGCAGATGATACCAAGCTGGGAAGAAGGGTTGATCTGTTAGAGGGTAGGATGGCCCTGCAGAGGGACCTGGACAGATTGGAGAGATGGGCCGATTCTAATGGGATGATGTTTAATAAGTTCAAATGTAGGGTACTTCATTTTGGACACAACAATCCCATGCAGAGCTACAGACTGGGGCTAGAGTGGCTGAAGAGTAGTCAGGCAGAAAAGGACCTGGGAGTGCTGGTTGACAGGAAGCTCAACATGAGCCAGCAGTGTGCCCAGGTGGCCAAGAAGGCCAATGGCATTCTGGCCTGCATCAGGATAGTGTAGTCAGCAGAACCAGAGAAGTTATTGTCCCCCTGTACTCGGCACTAGTCAGGCCTCATCTGGAATATTGTGTACAGTTCTGGGCCCCCCAGTTTGGGAAAGATGTTAGGATACTGGAATGTATTCAGAGGAGGGCAACGAAGATGGTGAAGGGACTGGAGCATAAGCCCTACGAGGAGCGACTGAGGGAGTTGGGGCTGTTTAGTCTAAAGAAGAGGAGGCTCAGGGGAGACCTCATTGCTCTCTACAACTACCTAAAAGGAGGTTGCAGTCAGGCAGGGGTTGGTCTCTTCTCTCAGGCGACCAGTGACAGAACTAGAGGGCATGGACTCAAGCTTCGTCAGGGAAAGTTTAGGCTTGATGTGAGGAAGAAGGTCTTCACTGAAAGGGTGATTGGCCATTGGAATGTGTTGCCCAGGGAAGTGGTGGAGTCGCCGACCCTGGAGGTGTTTAAGGGGAGACTAGGGGAGACTGGATGACGCACTGAGTGCCATGGTTTAGATGATGGTTGGTGTTAGTGTTGGATTATAGGTTGGACTTGATGATCTCAGAGGTCCTTTCCAACCTTGTGATACTGTGATACTGTGATACTGTGATAAAAGGTGAATTTAACATAAGAAATTTGTCAATAAATACTGCTCTATTTCTTTGAGATGTTGCCATCTAGAATGAAATTTTCACACTACATCACATGCTTCATAATAGATTTCCATTATATGCTGAAAGGAAAATTCCCAAAATGAGAAGATGAACTGACTGTATCAGGAAAATTTTTGCATGATACACTGGTAGTTAACTTAACTAGCTTCTGCATTATGTTTAAAGAATGTATCATGTTAATGATGAATTTACCGTTTATTTTTTACTGATCATCTGATATGTAGGAGAGCAGCGTATGAGTGGTAAAAACCCATTAATATTCATATTCTTGCTATTGTATCTTATTGATGTTCAGTGGGTATAATTTCTAATTTGTAAGAAGCGTAGAACCTAAGAAAACTCTATGAACTCACGTAGTAAGAGCAGGAAACCACAGTACTTGTTTGTGTTTTATATATGTAAATTAAGTAAAAGCTAACAAAACCTAACATCGTTCTGGAAGGTTTTTGCTAAAATCGCAGCAATATCAAATATTTGTTCTGTGATTAAGCTAACATAAACTACTTTTATTTTCATTATTTTCACCAACATATGTAATCCACCTTTAAAACAGCAGTGCCGCAGAATGGTATAAGGCTTCTTTCCTAGTTTTATTACAGACTGAAATTGTCTGAGATAGGTTCAGTATTCAAGGAATTTCCTGTGACATGAACATGACTGCAGAAATAATTTTAAACATTAAATTTGGTGAACTGCTGAACCTTGTTAATATTTTTTTGCGGTCTTCAATTCAGTCTGAAGACTGAAAGCCTGAACAGGTCAAAGAAAAAGAGTTGGCTTGCAATCTTGAGCCTGTTAAAATACTAACTAGAAAATTAGGCAGGAAAAACAGTTACAAAAATATTGAGAGTATCTTTGATCAGCTGGTTGAAGAGAAATAATATGACAAACAGGAAATTACAAAGAATAACTGTTTTGACTCTAGTGGAAATAGCGACTTAGGTAGCTGTAGTTCAAACTAGATACAGAATATTTTCCTGGAATTTAAAGGAAAGGTATCCAGATGTCTAAACATTCTGCTCAATGTGGCTTTTATTTAATGTTTGGCAAGCCTTCAGAAAACTGGTAGACAAGTTTAGCTGGAAGATGTTTTCCAGTGTATTTACATAATTTCATACATATTTTATGCTTCTGCATTACATCTTTTAGCAGTGCTCATATTTAATTTTAGAATTCTTTTAAAACATTACATATAGTTGTATGAATTATTTCATTACCCCACGTCAAAATGCTTTGCATATTAAACAAATGTTTAAACCCGTGAATGGCTATTATAAACATAAGAGAAAGATAAACTATGGAGAAAGACATTACGGAGAATTGAGTTAAGTGTCTCCATGTAATTGTAACATACTGTTCTCAAATGAGGAAACAATGAGCTATGGTGAAAAAAAAAAGTTGATTCTCCTTTACACACAACCATATTTTTGGTACTGTGTATTTTAAAACTAAAATCCTAGGCAAATATTCTTTGAAAATCCAGTCAAAAATAGATGCAAAGCATTCTGCTTGGAGTCCAGGGCAGAGAAATTATAAACTAAGGAAAAGATACAACATGCCTAGACAATAAAGTACATATAGATATGAAATGTAACAGGTGGGGTCAGCTGTATGCTCTTGAAGACTACAATGCCCAGCAGTTGCTGTTTGATGAAAAAAGTGCAGTACAATACATTGTGGCTTATCCTGCAGGGTTCTGGGTGTCCTCTAGTAACACCAGCATCAGGTGGTAGAGCCGTCAGCATCTCCCTCTTTATGGCTACCATCCCACCCTAGGGGCCTAGAAGGAATCTAGTGGAGATGTCTCCACTTTGGGCTATGAATATTTCTCTTTCCAGTTTTATCTAGCTTGTTGTGCAACAGGAATGGAATGTCTGGTTTTATTTTCTCTTTTGTTTCAGAAATATTTTTGTGGTTGAAGCCAAATGACATTGTTCTAAAAAAACCTGATTTTTTTTTTTAAACCCATAGCCTGGGTCCTATTCTGCCCAAAAAAAGCAAAGACTCCTGGCTTTTAAGGCAATTTTTATCCATATCTTGCATACTGTGTTTTTAATTAAATGAAGAGTGTAGACGGAGTTGTTTATACACTCTGAGCATAAGCAATTAAGGCCAAAAAAAGATTCCTTTCTAGCATAATCAGCTGGGAGATAGCAAAATTATTATTCTGGATCCTGTTCAGAATTACAAATAACTCAGTTGAGTAAAATAGCGGATACAAAGGAAAACAAACTCTCTTCTCTTTGTTTTTGAGAAAGGAAAACAAGACTTACATTTATATAGAAATTATGACAATTTTTAAATAACACTTCATTATCAACGTACAATAAACACACAATTCTATCCATTTGATTATTTCAGCGCATTTTATAAACATTATTTAACCTTTTTTAATTAAGGTATTTATTGTTTATTTTGCCTATATATGAAATCTGATAGACTGGTGCACTGCAGTCCAGACTTTTCTGTTTCATTTTACACTCCTTGCATGTTGGTTAATCAACATCCTAGAAGTCAGGCGTAAATTGCCTCAAGGTATTCCAAAATCTGTGAGGTATCAAAATTTAGGGACTGATTTAGAGCACATTTCCATGTTTAGACATAGAAAACAACTCCATTGTCATACTACTGTGGCCAAACAAACAAACTAGTTCTGTTCTGGAAGGTGTGTTGTGTTTACTTGACACCAACAGAAGGGCGTGTTAACTCAGATTGAATCCAAATGCAACTACTTACCTTCCAGACCATTGGTTACTCAAATCCAGAAAGAGTCAAGGGTCGAAAGAAAATGCAATTGTAGACCTGCCAATAGAGGAATGATATGGAACTGTATAGCACCCAGATTCTTTTCTATGCCTTTCCTTATGTCATAACAATTCCTAGACCATTTTTCGTCTCTAAAAATAGGCACATGGAAAATTATAACAAAATTTGATGTCCTAATACATTCATGAGAAACAGCAGCAAAGTCTACAGTACAGAAATGAAATGACAGTTACAGAAAGGTTTATTTGTCTGAAAGTATATTTGCTTCAGTTTCAGATAATTGATTCATCATTGTCTCTCTTCTTCATTACAGCTTAATGATACACAAAGGTGTCCCCTGCTGTACAAAAGGGTTAAATCTAATATACTGAAAACAATCACTGAAATGTTGGGATGGAGGTGACTTCTATAAGACAGGTAGTACATTTCTTTGCTTTGGAGAAAGACCAAGAGTGACTAGACTTAGATCTCTGTATACTCTGTTTTAGAAATCCTCTAGGATTTCTATTTCATTCCAACGATTATCTATTTTTATATTTAGAAAAGGCTTCTTCGTACCAAACATAATTTTTTTTTTTTGGTGAGAAAATGAAGCAAAGATGGTCCTTCTCCTTCCTCAGTGCATGTAGAGAATATTTGCTGAAGTTAGGGAAAATAACCAGAATACAGGTTGTAGCCCAAAACAGGCCCAGAGTACTAGAAAAAGAGTGCTAGAAAAGGTCAACGATTTGAGTTATGAAGGACTAATTTAAGTCATCACCAGAAACGAGACTGTAATCAGAAAACAAATAATGTGGTAAGGTCAGGATTAACAATGAGGGAAGAGTGAAAGGAAGTAAGACAGACAATCTAGTGTTGGGAAACAGAAAAAGCAGGAATCAGAGGCAGGTAGGAAGATTTCTGGAGAGTTGCAGTCAAGACACTCAGCAGCTGGGAAGTGCATGAGGGACTGTATCACAGACCTGACAGACCAGTGAGATTCACTGGCCAATCCTTACCTTCACTACGCCTTGGCCATACCTAATGAATCTTTGCTGTTCAAGAAGACTGACAGCCAACAAGTTGATGAGTAGGTAGTTGGAAAGGGCATACATTATGCAGCACCATATTCAGTCCAGTTCCAGGGACAAGTCAAAACTAAAGCCGAATTTCTTTAGGAATTCCAGTTACGTGGCCTGAACTAGCTGAGGATCCATCCCTGGGAATCAATCAGTTCCGTAGCAGGCTGCCATTGAAAGAAGTCAAGACTCAAAATTCTGTGCAGTAGCTGCAGTTAATCCTTTGCAAGGGGGAGACCCCTCATCTCAAGTTTCAAGCATGACACTGATTCTGTGCAACGTTGACGTGATATGTTCTGCAAAAAAAAAGGTGTGCTGCAATTCAGAAAATAAACAGGAGTAGAGTCACTGGTTCTGGGTGCTGTTAAGAAAGTTAAATGCATGCCCAACCCATTCATTCTTTTGCTCTTATCAGACATTATCAAACGAATGTTCTTTTTGTACATTGCAGGATAGCTCTTCATCTTCATGACTATATTGATTTTCCAGAATCTCCTTGAGAAAGTGGAATCATTCTTTGCATTTGAAACAGGCATACTCCCAGCAAGAAAACTAGAGAGTCTGTAGCTCTGAAACAAACACATCCACAAGCCTCCAAGGCAGGAAGTCCACTTTTTCTTTTCAATGGTATTTTGACTTGGTATTGCGATTGATGTTCACTAAACACACTAAAGCTGATAAGCAGTAAGGTAAAAGCTAGTAACTGAATAATAAGAATTTTTACTGTCGTTAAATTCCCAGCTAATTTTTCATCTAATTTATAAACTGAACTTTGTGTTTTACTTAGAAATGAGACCATGATGTATCACCAGGCAAACAAAACTTGGAAGTTTGTCCAAGAAAGAGTATAAGCCAATTATTCTCATCTGTTAACTAGGATCTTCTCCAGTTTTACCAGGCTGCATAACACTTCAGAATGTTTGAATGCACTGGTATCTTTATTTTCCATTAATTTCACCATGAGCTGAACACAATGAACATCTCACAGAAGCTTATTAATGAGTGACATAACCTCTTCTTCATAGTTCAGGCAACTAAATGAGCTGAATGGGCTAAACAAAAGGAAATGTTAAAAGATAAAGACACACATGTGAAGTATGCACTGCATCTATGTCCATTCAAGAGATACGGTTCTCAGTTATGTCCTCTATGTAGGAATTCAGCATGTATTTTTCAAGACACAAACCTGTCATCCACTCAATAAAACTTCACATCTCTGCTAGGAGACCTACACCAGAATCCTGTGTTTTTCTGCAAGGGAAGAAGCCACTTTCACATCTTCATACAAGCTCAGACCCTCTTGATAAGATGGTAAGAACATACCAAATATGCACAGAGCCAAATGCGCTACATTCAATTCTCCAAGAAACATTGGAAGCATAACTGCACCTCAGTAGGCTGTGGGTGCATTGACTCTTATTCAAATTGCATCTGAGAGGGAGGACAGAAAATACTCAAACTGTGGCTCTCAACGTGCATGTACCTCCCTTGAATACACACTGAGAGTAAGGATGTAATAAGGAAGATTATATGGTCTGGATTTTAACCCTAAGAACTCTGGGTTCTAGTTCCCATTGAGTTACTGTTTTATACTGTTGAAAAATTGAAGTGTATTGTTTTTCCATTTTTGAACAGAGGGAAGAATGTTTACTGGTATTGGAGATGGGTTTTTCTTTGTTTTTACATTTTTTAAACCCTTTTCAATACCAGAAAACATTTGGAAGAAAGAGTCAAGGATAAATAATGACTATATCCAAGGACAATCTTTATGATACAATAGCCAAAGTGGCGTAATTCCTAATGGAGCCTTAAATACAGAAGTCTTTACTACCACAAGAAAGGAAGAGTGATTGATAGAAAAATTTGCTTGAGCAACATCAGGAGTAGAGACCACCTGTACCCCATTTAGAGGGGTCTCATGAAGAGCTTTGGATAGTTTTCATTTAACTGTGGATACTGAATTGAGAAGGCCTTGAGCCTGTGTTTCAAGATAAGTGAATGGAACTGAAGTGAATATTCAGTTTGAGAGTATAATTCTCATCTGCCATTACAATTTATTTAAAGTGAGAATCTGCATACCAAATTACATGCATTTCATTGTTATTGAGTACTATGGAAGATTCATGAACCATTAATGGAAAGAATTGAGTTATCTTACAGACTATGCACTTGTAAGTGATTTTTCCACATCCCAATATTGAGACAAAGAATAGATCAATGAAAGAGAACTTTTTTTTGTAAGTAAAGTAGCTTCACTCTAAAAATTGTACTGAATTGATGAAGATATAATATATGTGAATCACCAAGTTGGAAAACTACAGAGGGTTCTGTATGACATAGGTTGGACATGCTCTAAGCATGTAGGAAAACAGCTAACACACTTCAACTCCATATATTAGTGACTAAATATTGGCCATTTGGCTATACTTTATCTTCTTCAAAGCTAAAGAAGGAAATAATAACATTTTCATGCATTATGGAAGAGTCTCAGAATTGGAACTCAAAGATATATTTTAAAATAGTAATGATTATTTCATCTAAAAGTTGATTATATAAAACAGTTATGCTGATAAAAATTGAAGCTTCTCTGCATTTTACCGAATCAGTCCTTGTAATTCTTTCCACAATCCAAATTGTCAGTGTTTTAGAACAATTATTTTTCATTATGGGTACTTTAATTCCTCTGCTTCTAAACCAAACCATTTTTGTTTATATACAAAGTGTCAACAGATACTGTACGTATTGAACTCATAAAAGTCTTGTGTAACACAGCTAAGTAAAGAGAAGAAAAGAACAGAGACATATACCAAAATGCTAGTCAAAACTATTAAACTGTATCCTTAGGGGTCCCACTGTAGAGAAAAGCTTTCTGTTTACTCCCTCAAAGTACTGGGAGTTAACATGAATGCATTAAAAAAAAGATAAGTGATAACACTTCTAAATTCTGCTTGTCCTCACTTTTGCTTTTTGTCTGTGACCAGAAGTTATTTTTTCATGAAGGGTCCAAGACTTCAGGAGTTTACATTTAAAGAAACTCTTTTTCCCTTCTGAGCTCTTAGAATATGCAACAGCTGCCATAACTATCTGGAGTTTGTGTGCTATAGAAGTAAGTTTTTTCTTTATTTTTTTCCCTTTTTTGTTTTATTTTAATCTTCAAGATCAGGAAAAATATCAGGTTTGTTTTGCGTAAAAACTTTGAAAAGAAATCTCTTTGATTTTAATATTTTTGGAACATTACTGATGTAAGATCAAAACTTCCTTAAATTATTATGGATAAAATATTGAAGTAATACAATACAGCAGGTTTGGGGACAAGAATAGAATAAATCAGCTAAGGACCCTTTAAAGCACATAACTGGCTGGCAAAAGCAGCCTCGTTTAAAAACTGTCATAACACCAGCTTCTTTTTCAGTTCTATAACTCAGAATGTCTGGATTTCAAGAACATGTTTTTGGTTTGTTTTTTTTGCTTCAGGGTACAACACTAATATTGTAATGAGAAACACCGTACATTCTGCATATGTCAGTAGAGCTCTTATATAGAGACAAGATCATCCTTGTCTCTTTTCTATAGACGGTATGTATATACAGCCATTTAATATTTATTTCCCCCAGTATTCAAAATGTACAAAGTAACCATAAAACATAAAAGACATAGACTCTGTCTCAGGTTGTTAAAATCTATGGCCTGATCCTGCCATGAGTTTAAGAAGAAGCAGCTCCTGTGGAGACCCATTCATTCCTGTTTGCCTGTGCAGAGCTCATTGCAGGGTGACTGAATAAAATGCTGCTGTGAGCATTGGTATTAAATGTCTGCTCACAAACACCTTGTGATGCATAAAAAAGTGTACTTTTAAAACATGGAGTAGGCTTCATGAGAGTGCATAAAAATTTCCAATCACTATAGTTGCATTTTAGTATCTATGTTGTTGCATTTCCTCTCTGCTAGCAGAACATGCTCTAAAAAGTAAGCATAATGTTAAATAAACTCTTGCAAATGATACAATTAGTGAAAGTGTATTTTATAGATTACAGGGGGGTTTGTGGTTCTTTTTGGACCTATCATGACAACTAGCTGAAAAAAGTCCTAGGATCTATGACTAGGGTAATAGAGTTGAAATAGACATAAGCACCAATATTGTGTGATCATGGAATAAAATTTATTAGTTAGAACTCCTCAACAAAATGGTGATCCATACAGTCTCAAACAAATCTGGATAATGTTAATATATATTGTACAACACCCTAGTCTCCCAAGGCATGATAGTGGCTAAACAAGAAGTAGTGGATAAACAAGAAATTCTATAGTCAAAATCAGGAAAAAATACATAAAACCCCCACTTTTCATACAAATTAATGAATACCATTTTTAAGATATATTTCAGTTCTGACTAGTTAAAAGATTACATTGGGCATTGTATAAAATAATCTGTTAGCATTATGTTATATAAAAAAATAAAACCTAGGAAAAGCACTCAAATCCGCAAAAGTTCAAGACAATTACAATTTTTTTTGTTGAGAATTTCTGTGACTGAAATTATTAACAAGATGCTATAGGCAAATAGGAAATGTCAAATCCACATCAAAGTGTATTGTATTAAAGTTGGATAACTGACTATACGTGTTAACCTATGGAAGCGAAAAAGTACTAAGCAGGAACTATTTACAATATCAGTTTTGTGAAAAAAAAAATCTATTCTTCAGGAATCTAGTACAGGATTATTTGTAGAAACTACTTGGCATAACTTTTTGAGCAATAAGTAAATATCAAGATAATTGTGAATTGTACATAAACAATTCAGAAAACAAAAGGGGATGGGATACTGGTCAGCTAAATTATTCTTTGTAAACTATTTTCTCAGGTCCATTTATTACGTAATCAGTTATTTGATCAGCAAGTTTAGCACCTGTCAAACGCCCTGCAGGAGCGAAACTGGCAGTTGGCAGAGGAAGCAGCGTGGCTGGGGAAAGAAAAAAATTCCTACATTGTGCTATGAGACTGACCAACTCAGTTTGCATTCAACTGCAAGACCCTACTGAAGATCCTTCTCAGGCCAAGCAAACTCTGCAGCAGTAACTCATCCTCTCCCTAAAGTTACAAATTCACTTGGCAGAGTATCGGCCATATGGACATGGCATGCTGCTAGCCAAAGGCATTGACAGGGCTTATTATGATCAGCAAAAACTTAATGAAAGATATAATGAGAATGAACCAGCTCATTCCCATGTGGAAAAAAAATACCCCCAAAGTCTGAAGAACCAAGTTCTTTTAATCAGCTTGCTACTAACATATCACAACTTGTGTGCTTCCCTCTCCTGCTGACAATATCACTCACAACTGACTCACTACAATTTGGTTTTTTTTTCAGTTCTGACATGGTAAACACCTTTACCTTACAAAAAACTATGTATCTATATTCGATATACGTCAAATATTCTTCTGCTACATTAATGTACATCCATGCAGTTATTGCAAAGGCAACTGTACTGATATTATGGGAGAGCTGGTTCAAGGTGATTACTTATTATATTTTCATTGAAAGTAAATCTGGTCTGCAAGTTCTAATTATACTGGTAAAAATTGTCCCTGATACAGTGCCCAGGAATTCAGTTAACTTACACAAGAAATTAATTTTTCTCCTTACAATTTTTTAATTGTAAAAATAGTACAACAATGTTTATTTAAATTTTACATTAGTTCCTCCTTAAAAGGTCATTTTGACATTTAATTTTAAATTGGACAAAAAGTGCACGTATCTGTGTGAGGGTCACAAAGTAATGTTTAAACAATCAGATCTGACAGCTGCTGACAGATACTCTATGATATTTCTGCATGCAGATTGCACTGTGAATCACAAGGCTCAAGGTCATGCGTCTATAACCACCCAGAAGGCTTTCTTCTCCACTTGATGCACAAATTTAAGTCCCATTAAAGCTAATGTAAGATACAGATGTTTACTGGAAGGAGAATAGACCAATCTTCCAAAATGCTGCGTAGTCAGTAGTGATGTGATTTCTAGCGATTGTTCCTAACCTTAGTAAATTATTTTGCAGGGATTAAATAAAACACTCACGTGACTATAAACCTTCTACCTTATCATATATTAAAAAAATCTCTTGGGGATACAATACTAGAACCAATAAAAAAAAATTAGGAAGGAAGTGTCTCGCTACTCCTCCTCTCAAAATGTCAGTATGAGTAAAGAATCTTAATTTTTTTCAAACTCCGTAAAAACATTGACTTTCCAGCAAAGTGTTTAGCTTGAAATATCTCAGTATTTTTATTAAAATCTTCATTGTAATATCTCATTGGAGATTCAGTTCTGGTACAGATTTTTACATCCTTCCCTTCCCTTCCCTTCCCTTCCCTTCCCTTCCCTTCCCTTCCCTTCCCTTCCCTTCCCTTCCCTTCCCTTCCCTTCCCTTCCCTTCCCTTCCCTTCCCTTCCCTTCCCTTCCCTTCCCTTCCCTTCCCTTCCCTTCCCTTCCCTTCCCTTCCCTTCCCTTCCCTTCCCTTCCCTTCCCTTCCCTTCCCTTCCCTTCCCTTCCCTTCCCTTCCCTTCCCCTCCCTCTTCCTTTCCCTCTTCCCTTCCCTCTTCCCTTCCACAGTATCACAGTATCATAAGGTTGGAAAGGACCTCCGAGATCATCGAGTCCAACCTATATCCCAACACTAACACTAACACTAACACCATCATCTAAACCATGGCACTCAGTGCCTCATCCAGTCTCCCCTTAAACACCTCCAGGGTCGGAACACCTCCAGGGTCCCTTCCCTTCCCTCTTCCCTTCCAGGTTCCTTTGTGAATATGGAAATAGTCATCTCAATACATGAGCTCTCTGCCTAGACCCAGCGCATTCCGTTTGGCTGTTTCTTCAGATTGTACCTCAGGGTATACTGTAAAGTCCTAAGAAATTCTGGCGGGGAACACGCACATGCAGAACGAAGCACAAGGAAGGCTTTTGAAATTTCCCAAGTCACCAGTCAAGAAGGACTAGGAAAAGCACATTACCTAATTTAACCACAGGTCTGAAAGAAAGATTGTATTTGTTTCTGGGGTATTGAAATATTTTTATTTATTTATAGTTTCCCTCTTTCTTTTCACTGAACTTTGTATTAGAAATGGCTGAGTCTTGAAATTACTTCTTTGTTCTAGCCAGGAGAAAAGGAGTTGGATGGGATATGTGGCAGATTTCTAAAAATCACACTCACTTGTTTGCATGAACATTAATGTCATTTTGCCTTTGCCAGCAATAGAATTTGTTGCTGCCTTTCTCCATGCCTGTAACTAATCCTATCTTACAGTTACCACAAATCTTGAAAGATATTAAATAGGGACAGTTACATGATTGTTTGAGAATCTCAAGCTCATTTTTTGGTTAAAGAAAGAAAAAAAAACCAAAACACAACACTTAGTGGGTGAGCTCTCTGCATCTCCCCATCTTCTTTCCGCCGAGGTGGTGTTTGGATACCTGTCTTTTTTTGACTCTGCTTGTCAGCTTATATCAGTACAAAAGCCTATGTATTTTCATTCACTCCATGAAAGCAGAGTTTACCTTTACATTTTATGAGGGTCCTCCCAAATTTGACTGTAATAAGCTCAAAGATCAACTCTTCCTCTAATCACAGAAAACACATCAGAGAAATCAGTATGCTGGGAAAGGAAGGGTGGAAAATGATGGGACAGTTTAATGGTGATTTATTGAAGATTGGTAACTGGCAGCAGCACTTTATGAAGGAATTTCTGGACCAACTCTACTTTTTACGCCTACTGTGGTTACGAAAGAGGAAAAAAATTGGAACCTGATTCCTTACTGAAATGGAAACCTCTTGTTACTTACTGCCTTTGGGACACTGGCATTTCCCACAGTGTTACTTGTTATTTTTCTAAAATATACTCCCAGTTTTTTAGGGGTCGTGTTGTATTTACAGGAAATCAGGACAGAGTACAAGATTTATAGTAAGCACTGTTTTATATCTTCAACTTGTGTGCCTATTTAGTGTTTATGAATGAGGTGTCCTGGTTTGTGACAAATACTCAGGGAGACATTGTGTAAGCATCTCTTGCATCACTCAGCCACTCCACCACAGCTCCGCTGTTTCTCAAAGTTCTTTTAAGCAGAAACAGCCAATCATGTAAGATAAGGTCATTGCTTCATAATGTACTCAAATGGGGACTAGAAGGAAACCATCAAACTCATTTTCACTTGTGACCCAACCTAGTGAACTCTAGCCATGAGAGACACAGCTCCTAACAAAAGTATAGTCAGGATAACCTTACAGTTAAAGAGCACCTGGGCATTAGTGCTATTAATTCCCATCTAAAATGGCCTATTCAATGTAAAATACATATTAGTAAAACTACTGAAGACCTGAGTGTATTGATAATGATGAGTAGGGCCAGGAGCAATGAGAAAAGGAAGTATAATGAAGAGATTACAATCAGAAAGAGTATGAAGGGAAATCTTGCTTAATGAGGCTACTGGTACCAAACTACATTATTCATAGGGACTTCTGATTAGAGACAAATGTCAAATGTAACATACATTTCTGGGTGGCAAGTCTTCATTTGCATTTCAAATAAATACTGTTTTTTTCTGGCTTTAGAGTAGCAAACTGTACTTTTAGTTTTGAGTAAGTTTTTTCACATTCATAAAACACCTTTAAATCAATAATGCAAAAGATAAACACAAAAATTCATTTGGATTTAGAAGTCACTCAAAATCCCATAATTCCCCAGTATTTCTAAGAACATGATGGACAATGGCTATGCAAGACAGTACAGATTTGTCCATTCTCCAATATTCTTCTTGTCTTTCCTTCTTGTTCCTGTCTGTATTACAACCAAAAGGGCCTTCAGCTTTAAAAGCTATGGCTTTGCCACTTGAGGGCAGTGGATGGCTTTCTGTGCTGAATTTAAATAGGCATTTTTCTTACATTTTGCTACATACGTACTTCTCTTTCTATTCTGGTCACCAGTTCTCTGTTTTCCTCTGGTGTTTCCAAAATCTGCCACCCTTTTGTGCTTTTTCGCTTCTGCAGTGATTCAGTTTACTCACTTCACATAATGGGACATTTCCCTTCATTTGAGATATGCCTTTCAAGGTGTGCTTCTCAAGAAAGAATCAACAGAGTGTTGAGATTGGACTTCAGATACTCGCTTAATAAAGCAGGTTGTTTAAAACTGCATTTTAGTAGCTTGTGATATAACTTCATAGACACAGCTTTGATGTTCTCCATAAATATGTCAGCAGAAATCTCTGCAATTTGTAGAGAATTATTCTTAGAACACTTCAGTGTATATGGTAAACAGATTCAGCATAAACCTTTCTTTTTGCAAAGAATTCTTAAAGCATGTCATCACTACTATCATAATTTGATTTGAATAATTGTTATAGTATGTGAATAAGAGTTACATTAATTAGTGCTGTAGTTCTAATTGAGCAAAGTGTGTAATGGCATTTATTCAAATTCTGATTAACTGTGTGTCCTAAATGTTTGGTAACATTTTGTCAAAAGTGACATAATCATTGTTATTGTCCTTACTACTGTGTTAGAACATGAATCATACTGAATAGTTTTGCTAATCACACTACAGAAATTCTATTGTAATTTTCCTAAGTACCAATTAGTGTTACGATATAAATATGAACAGATAAGTTACATAACAAAACAGAAAGAGCCATGAATTTAAAATTCCTAACTAAAGAAACTTCACTCTTGATGCTTAAGAGTGACTGCATGTATGTGAAGGAAATTTGCCTCCATTTGCATATTGAACTATAAGCACAAACTGTGTTAAATGACCATTTACTACAAGTTTTCGTGGAAGTCAGCTTGCAGGACCCTGTATCTCATGGCACTGTATCTCACTGGCTCTTTCCACTTGGCTATTTCTCATCTCTGTGCTTCGGACCTTGTTTCCAGCCTTTTAATTAATGGCTACCCAGAGGGCTGCGTAAAGGCCCAGACTTCTCGTGAGCAGCAGCAGAGGAGGGTTTCAGACGTAAGACTGGCTCTTGCTACTGGTCAGCATCGCACCTGAACGGAGGACAGAGGCTTAGATCCCCTTTGGGTTATCCTTCCGTTATAATATAGAGACTTGGGTGAACCAAGAAATAGCTCCAGCAGGAGGGATTCAACACATCCACTTCATGCAGAGGAGCTGGACATCCATTGCTGTGGTTTATGCCTAAAATGAAGATTTTCAGAATTTTTTGTTGAAAAGTGTTAGGGTTATCTAATTTTTGGGGATGAGAATTTGGTTTCACTAACATTTTCCAGCTTTGAAAAAGCTTTGAAATTTCATTAAAAGAATATATTTTAAAGAAGAAAAAAAACCACAGATTTTTTTAAAAAAGGTCAAATGAAGAATCATCCTTAAATGAAATTTTATGTTTATAACAATTTTTAATATCTTCAAATGAAGAACTATTCCTTATTTTATGTTTTTAACACAATGCTTGAGAGTAAAACTGTCAAAGGTAGGGATATTTCTACAGTCTCACTGCTCTGAGGAAAGTGTCAGATGAACCACTTTCTGCATGGTTCTTTATGGATGCATAACTATAAATTTAAGCGTTAGATTGCATCAGTATCAGTGTTTTTCAGATCGTGTTCCCTGTAAAAATATAATTTTTATATAATCCTGCCTTTAATGCTTTTACGATCACTACAACAATTAATAAGTATAAGTAAGCAATTTTTCTTCTAATGTCTGGAACCATCTAGATACACGTGGAAAACACTTTCAGCACCATATTGTATTGAAATGTGCATATCAATAGATGTATAACTGTGTGCTGTGTTGTGCGTCTCTCCTTACGAACTCACCTCACCTAGTTGCACGTCCAGCCTACACTAGGCCAGCTAGGACACATGCATGGTGGAGTCCTTTGTTTCCAGATAAAGAGCTGCAACACAGGACCGCTCAAAGGGAGGATTGCTCCACCTATTGTGGATAAAAATAGGGTGGTAGGAGAGGGGGAATAGAGAAAAGAAACATTCTCCAGAACTACTAATTAAAGATTATGTCATAATGGATAAGTGCCAATCTCCAGACTGAAAATGCGGCACATTTTGTCTTTGAGTTTTAGCATTTTTGAGTGCTTGACATCTCAGTATTATTGGTTCTTTTATCATCATTTATGTCAATATGTACATCTGTGTGATACTAAGCATATGTGCATACACATGTGCCTGCATGTAAGATTAAAGATACCCGTTTGGTGATGTTTTGTATTTTCATGCTTTTCTTTGCTGTATTTGAACAATTTATTTTCTTTCCTCAAAAAGAGTGTAAATGAGCCAGCTACTTTTGGTTGTTTGCGGTTTTTTGGACCCAAAGTTTTGTTTGGAGAATGACCTTCTCTGGATACTTCAAGGATGTAGAGCAAGCTTTCTCAGTATGAATCACTGAACAATATTCAATTTGCTCTTCCACTTTTTCTAAAAAATATCCTTGTTTAAAAGTTAATTTTTACATATTTTGGGGTTTTATTTTCAGTGATCTCTTTAGGCATAAACCACACTCTGGTTGGTTTTTTTTTCATTCAGCCTCATAGATTCTGTCATGAATTGGGTCCCTTATTTATAAATAAATAAAGCTTGAGGTAACATTTCCTAGTGATGGCTGTACTGTTAAAAACATCAAATGAAACACTAACTTCATTTGATGTATTTATAGCTAGATATACTGAAAAAAATTCAAATAAGGATACCCTGAACTTCACTTTTTCACTTGGAGCAAGAATGTTTTACGTATACTCTCTGACAAAAGACTGCAATGAAAACTCTATAATACATAATTTTGTTCTCTTTGGCTTTCTATAACTTTTTACTTTGTTTTATATTTTACCTATTTTTTCTTTACATCATGATCCAGTCTATCTTTAGTCCTTCAAAATCAACAATTAACAACATTTCAGTAGGCCTGCTTATTCTTCATAGTCCTGTAACACTCGGAGTTCTTAAAAGACTGGATCTTTCTTGGAAGACTAATCTCTGGTATTTAAGCCCACCTCTTTCCCAACATGTTTATAGTACTAGACAAAAGAGCAGAGGTCCACTTCCCACCATGTGAATCCCCAATAGTATTAAACTACCAGCATAGTTCCTGTCATAGATTTAGTCTGGGCCACCAAGAGCTCTGTGACAATGCTACAGCATGATTCATTTGGTTTCATGCATTGGAAACTATTCCAAATAGGGAGATTTTAAATTTATGAGGAATAGGATAATTTAAATCTATGGGCAGATTTTGTACAGCAGTTCTTCTCAGAGCCACTAAACAATATCTGCCATTTTAGTTTTATTTATAAGGAAATAGTGGATGGATTTTCTGTAGACAGAACAGCAATCATTTGGCTTCACAGAACCATTGGTTAAACTTCTTTGATACAAAATGCTGACCTGTGGTAGGCTTTGTCATAGCTTTTGGTGGCTTTGTGGATAAATAAACCCACATCTACTAAAATAAGTCAAAATTGGGGCACCCCAAAACCCAACAAATTATTGAAATATTTTAAAATGGCTTTAATATTAAATATAAAAATATTTACTTTTTTAGTGAACAAGCATAAATGGTAGAGTTTTGTTTATTTTTAGGATAAAAACTATTCTTTTTTCTATCTTTTCTCATAAGTTTCCTAATTCTTCCAATAAAAACCTAGAAGAACCAGATGAATCACTTTTACCAATTACTAGATTTTTGATAGGAAACAATTCTTGCCAGTGAATAATTTTTCTTTGCCATCTGAGGCTCCACAGGGGGGTAGATTACTGTCTTACTTATACTTAAAGGTAACTCTCTGACATTAAAATTATATTGTAGTCACTAAGGTGTCTGACTTACTTCCCTATCACATTTAGCAGCAAATCTTATAGGATATACAAATAGCTCACTAACTTATCAGATGTTCAAATTACATGCTTTTTTTCCAGATCAATTTAAAATGCTGGTGAGCAACGTTTTTGAGAAACAGGCATACTGTCTACACATATTTTGTTAAATGTGAGACAGTGAGGGAGAGAGCTGAAGTGCTTGGCTGGTAGAGTGCCTGTACTCCTCAGTTCTCGATATTGCTCCCTGGTAGAATTTTGGTCCATGCCAACTTGTAGTCTCTGAATTAATGTCTGAACATGACTTTTGTGGATAATATGCATCAAAGATCATTCCCAATAAACAGCATGGAGAAGACAATACCATCCTGTGCTTTATTCTCCCCAAGTGTTTCTCCAACACTATCCAGCAGGTTCTGAACCCTTTAAAACTCCTGCATGCTTCCATATCACATTCACAGTAGTAAAGTGTATATGATTGCTTTCTTCATGCCCAAACCACCACTCCGATGGCTTGAAACACAGTCCCCATTATTTTGGAAGTATTGGTACATGCACATACACATAAACGCATAAACACACACGATCCCCACTGTGAAGGAGAAGTTTGTTTGATTGTAGGACTACAAGGACTTGCCAGGAAGCCCACAGAAAAACTTACAGTTGAATTCTTTCAAGTGAACCCATCCAGGTTAAGGGCCTCTTATGTTTGTTGCACAAACATCACTGTGTCTCTTTCATCAGTTTTTTACAAAGTAGCAACCTCCAGCAGGATGGGACCAATAACTCTAGCTACCATAATGTCTTCAATCCCTACAATTTGTTTAACATTTTACATGTGTTAAACCCTTCAGGTAAATGTTCTTTTCATGCTCACATAAAGAGATGTACCTTTGACAAACACAGCCACCAGGTCCTTCAAAATTATAATATTCTTTTCTGTCTTGGTACATATTTGATTTTTAAAAATCTCAAATATCTATTTGTAATCTTAATAAAAAACCTGATAAAGTCTGGAGAACAGGAAATTATTAGAATTGTTTTGGTTAATGTATCTGGGTTTAGACATCTCATAAATAAAACTAGATAAGTCCCTTTCATATGATATACAAGGTAAAAAGACGAGAAAGGTTCTGTATTTCGACAGCAGTCAACTCTTGCTAGTCACTCAGGTCCTTCTGTTAGTGCAGCATGGCTGGCAAGAGAGTTCATGGTCAGGTGACACATTCTTTGGATCTCGGTGGTTGAGAGTATGACATATCCACACCATTAGTTTAAACCCATTTTTAATTTGTTTTCTCTCTCTGTAATTTCTCTTCTACTAAACATGTATTATAAGAAAATATGTGACCTCTGCCACCAGAAATATTTTCAAAACTTTTGATAGTCAATGCTTCCCTTAGGAAAATAAAATCAGTCAAGCAATATTCAGGAATAATAAAAATCAAGCTATGATAAATAAATCAATAAAAACAATATGTATTCAAATCTTCTTTTCAAAAACTTTGTAAATGTGATGATTTTCTGTACCCAGTCTGGCCTTGCAGTAAAACACTATGCATTTCAAATCTGTTGTTTTCAAACTCTTGGAAAACTATGCCAGATATCACTGCCTTGGTTCCACCAAAATTCATTTTTGGAAGATTTGCCTTGTAGTCATCACAACTAGAGATGTAATTATCTGAGTGAAAACAGAGGCTGAAGAATGATTTACAAGTCTGTCTGTTCTCTATGCTTCATGTGTGGTCCCAAGGATTATGCCCCCACATACTGAAAAGCATGAAAATACCATTTCTATTCTCTATTATTTTTAATTAATCTTTTCACTAGAGAGTGGAATTTATACGCAATGTAGGAATAACAATACTGTGTATATTAGTTGAGGCAAAATGAGGCCAAAGTGTGTATATATATGTGTGTTATTGTTATTGTGTTTTTGTTATTGTGGGGGTTTTTTTGTTGTTGATGTTGTCAGATAGATACCAGAATATTAACCATGAGTGTTTAACAATAAATAAGAAAACTATGTTCCTTTTAACTTTAAATTTTGTGACACTGGCTGAATATACTTTGGAAAAATATACACAATGAAGATAAGGAATTAACCGGACAGCAATGTAAGGTTAAGTCTTCTAGATTTTCATAGTTTTGAAGCTCTTTGGGAGATAAAATGTGATTATTTGACTGTGTTATTGTTTCCCCAGCAGGTAGACATTTGCTCACAGCCCCCTCCCTCCCTGCCCCAGTGGGTTGGAGGACAAAGTTGGAAAAAAAGGTAAAACTTGTGGGTTGAGATAAAGACAGTTTAATAGAACAGAAAAATATAATAGTAGCAATAATAGTAAAAATAATAGCAATAATAGCAATAATAATAATAATAATGATATAATATAGAAAATAAGTGATACACAATGCAAGTGCTCACCACCTGCTGACAGACACCTAGCCGGTCCTCAAGCAGCAGTCACCACCCTCTGGACAGTGCCCCCTAGTTTATATACTGATCATGATGTCATATGATATGGAATATCTCTTTGGCCAGTCACGGTCAGCTGTTCTGACTCCGTCTCCTCCCAACTTCTTGTGCACCTCCAACCTCATTGCTGGCAGGGCAGTGGGAGAAGCTGAAAAGTCCTTAACTTAATGTAAGCACTGCTTAGCAACAACTAAAACATCAGTGTGTTATCAATATTATTCTCATCCCACATGAAAAATCCAGTGCTATACTAGCTACTAAGAAGAAAACTAACTCTATCCCAACTGAAACCAGGATAGTATGCAAATAAAAATGGATTCCAGTTGGTCTGATGGACATTCAGTAACCATAACTGAATAAAATTGATGACACACCTCTGTATTTTCATCTATTGAACAAAAAATGCTACAAGTGTAACACAATATGAAGACTCAAAAGAATTTGAAAACTGAAGAGTTTAGATCATGGACAGTTTGGAGTCGTTATTCTCTTTTGTCTTTTTTTTTTCACATTCTCACTTCTAATCCTTCTGCTGATCTTCCTTTCCTTTGCTATGTCCTTTCTAGAAGTACTCATTACCACTTTCTAATGTGTTAACAAATATTAATAGATATCCTGATGGTGAACTACGAGGCAGGATGTTACATGGACAAGTAAGATTTACACACCTCATTTTAAGAAAAACATAATTGGGAAGTGTAATAATATTAGCAAGTAATGGTTGTTTTTTGTGTGTAGCTGAGTAATCATGCCACCCATGGGATCAAAAAAGATATCTTGATTGTGAAATAATACCTTCAGCCTTTGACTTTGTATTGCAATATATAATGATGTGTCCTTAGAGCACAGTTCACGGTGTCTGTTTCCTCAGAACACGTAGTACCTGCTTTTTGCTAATCAGGACAGAGTAAGGATATGTTTGGTCTACAGGAAGAATGATGACCTGGACAGTATCTACATCAGATATAGTAGGGGAGGAGAAAAGTTTTCCTTTGTCTGACACACTGTAATGATCAGAGTAGGGAGTTGCTAAGAAGAAAATAGATGCGTGTGTTTGTGCAACAGTTATAGCTTAGATGGAATTTCATGTTCAAGGGGGTCCTGGGGCACTGAGAAAGCATCTAAAAAGTCTCCTAGATGTTCAAGAAAAGGATAACTTCTCTATATGATCTTTAGGAAGAGTGTAGTTTTTCATTTATCACAGCTCTGAGAAAATCGTGGGGATCTCAAAGCACAAATAGACTGGATGGATGTGGTAGGAACATCTATTGTCAGTAAAAGTACTCATATGTTTATTCTCAAAAGAAAATAATGTGGGAGCAAGACTATGGAGATTAACATGTATCCTAAAACTGTATTTCTTATATCTCCAGCAGGATGTCTTTCTTTTCATGCTTATGGTCTTTTCTTACCTGACTTTTCTTCCAACAAAAGTAAGAACACCCATACATTGTACAAATTCTGTGGTCACTCTTGCTCGTTTTTCTGCATGGTTTCTCTACACAGTTTCTCTACATTGTTATCTACATGATTTCTTTGTAACTTGGGTCATTGCAGGTAATTTGCAGTTTCTTTTATACAATGCGGATGTTCAAAATGAAAAGGCCTTCTCTTCACTTCCATAGTACTTTATTCAGATGCAAAGTTACATGTCTTTCTTTAAGTATGTTTATTTCCTCAAAAAGAATTGAGTATGAGGAAAAAGACACCAAGTGCATTTCCACCATAGGATCACGGAATCTTTAGGTTGAAACGGACCTTTAAGATCATTGTGTCCAATCTTGAAGGTAACACTGCCAAGTTCACCACTAAGTCTCTTCCCTAAGCACCGTGTCTACACGTCTTTTAAATACCTCCAAGGATGGTGACCTGACCACTCCCCTGGGTAGCCTGTTCCAGTTTATGACAACCCTTTCGGTGAAGAAATTATCCCTAATATCCAGTCTAAGCCCTCCCCAGAGTACTTGAGGCCATTTTCTCTCATCCTATGTCTTGCTACTTGTGCAAAATTACCAATACCCACCTTGCTAAAACCTTATTTCAGGTAGTTGTAGAGGGCAATAAGGTCTCCCATCAGACTCCTCCAGGTTAAACAACCTCAGTTCCCTCAGATGCTCCTCACAGGACTTGTTCTCCAGACCTTTCACCAGCTTCATTGTCTTTCTTTGCACATGCTCCAGCACCTCAATGTGCTTCTTGTTCTGAGGGGCCCAAAACTGAACACGGTATTCGAGGTGCAGCCTCACCAGTGCTGAGTACAGAGGGACAGTCTCCTCTCTAGTACTGCTGGTGACACAATTTCTGATACAAGCCAGGATACTGTTGGCCTTCTTGACCACTTTTGCACACTGCTGGCTCATATTCAGCCTTCTGTTTACCAATACTCCTTGGTCCATCAGGCAGCTTTCCAACCACTCTTCCCCAAACCTGGAGTGTTGCATGGGTTTATTGTGACTTAAGTGCAGGGCTCAATAATTAGTCTTGTGGAACCACGTCCTACCCTCAAGCAGATCAACACTCCCTCCTAGCTCAGTGTCATCTGCAAACTTACTGAGGGTGCACTCAATCCACCCATCAACTACAATTTTATATTAATTACATCGACACTGAAAATCAGAAGTTGTTGGTGTTGCAATTACTGCCATTCTACTTAACCCCAATATTCTTAATAACCTTTACTTTCTGTACCTTCTCGTCTCTCTTAGTTGTAAAAATGGATGCTCTATCTCTTTTACTGGAAGGTCTTTGAACTTTACAGTAGTTGCCAACCAATGGATCTCCTCAGAAACTGAGGTTGTCACCTCTTCCAGTAATGCTTAGTCCCTTAAAGAAGTCTTAATCTTGGACCAATCTGAGAAATTAAGGCATGTTTTTTTTCTATTTTTCTTTTATTTTTAATTTGTGAGAATAATTCTTTAACAAAAGCCTAAAGTTGGATCCCTCATTACAAATAAAAGTACATTAAACATAAACTCCAACATTTAAAACAGCAAGATTGCACTTACATTGTATAATCGCTACACAAAGGGCCAATAATCACTTTGTTCAAAAGAGATAATGCAGCATAATATAAGTAGTAGTTTAAGCAATTATCTGGTAGAACAGTTAATCATCACCCTCAGTTCACAGCCTTTTGTTTCTCAGGAATACACATGTCAGATTGTAATTAAATGCATTCACACTATTCAGTGCTGCGCAGGCTGCCTGTGTGAACAGTGGAATCAAGCTGGAAAACACAATACAGACAAGTTCAGACACAGCTTTTATAGCTGTGTCTGCC
Organism: Dromococcyx pavoninus; assembly: GCA_033558185.1. NCBI lineage: Eukaryota > Metazoa > Chordata > Aves > Cuculiformes > Neomorphidae > Dromococcyx > Dromococcyx pavoninus. The sequence continues at coordinate 3,327,764 of JAUMJL010000025.1, forward strand.
CTGCCTGGCATGGGGCCCTTGCTGACAAATTTGTTATGTAAGGGTGAAATGACATGGCAGTAAATTATTTATTAAAGAAAGTAATTTATGGTAAAAATGATGGCTATAGAAAATTTATTTTCACAGTCTTTATACTTGCAGAGCATTTTGTAACAGCATGGATCATCTCTCTGGAGCAAATACTCTTACTCTGAAATTAAAAGGGAACTGGTTTTGGAAATGGATTGATTAAATCAAAATTGGCCTTTAAAAAGTCTTGTAACTTCAAGGGACATGTACTCCCACGTAGAAAATGAACCCCAACCCAACAACCACAAAAAAATCCCTAAAGGCAGACATTTTTCCAAGTACATCTACAGGAACCACTGCAGTTTTAAGAGTAATCTGTGGCTCATCAAGAGAAGGGCAACTAGATTGTGAAACTATTCATATTGTATACAGCGATCTGTGGAGAGACAAGGAGTGGGGGAAAGGCAACTTTCATGTTTTGCAGCGTGGCTATTCCATGGCTTTCCTGAGTCACAGTTCCAACCTCTAATATAGACAGCTGAGACATCTGTAACACAGCATAGTCCTCAACGTTGGATGATTGTAATTACCATGTTGAGAGATGGTGACAATTGATTCCCACAGCCAGACAGAAGCGTTCTAGCCCTACTGTGAGACAGCTGCGTTGTAGCTGTGCACTCCCTGATAAGATCTTCGCAATTTTCCAGTCTGCATATACAATGCTGTATTAGAGAGAAGGGTCTCAAGTTTGAGGTTTTGCCTAGTCCACGCTTCACACTTGAGTGCCACACTATATGAAATATGATAACTGAAAGATCTGTGTACAGTACAAGATCTCTTGCTAGCATTAAAGACACCAATCTCATTCATTTCTAGTGGAGGAAAACCAAAACAAACCCCTACTTGCACACCATCAGTTGAATTGTGTGTATTTTAATGTCATGCGTAATTGAATTTACTGACCTCAAACTTTTTATTGCTCTATTTCACAATTTTGGTTTTAACTTTCTAATCTAGAATTCATATGACTACATTGAATTTAGTAGTATCTTCTAATGAAATTAAAACATAAGTGTAAAAGTATAGGTGGAAAAAAAGTCTAAACTCTTTCTAGACTCCTATACTAAAAAAAAATAAATCTCTGATTATTTTCTATTTTTTTGCAGCAAGTTCAGGCATATGCAATTTATATGAACATCTGAAGCAGTTTTCTTTTTTTCATAAAGCTCTTACACGAGTACATTTTTGCCCATACCTTCCATAATAGAAGTCAGTTACATTTTTTTTCCTACAAGCACATACAGTTTATATGTTTTGTTCTCAAAACTCTTGTTATAGTGCTATAAGGAGTGTACATTCCAAATAGATCAGTAAAAGTGATATGAGAGAGCCTGCAGCTGAACTTCATGGAAAAGAACTAAGAAATAAATATAACAAGTTCTTCAGAAAACATAACAACATAACTTCAGAAGTCTTGTAAATAAGGTGACATTTTATTTATAATTTGATAATACAGTTTGCCATGGCACAAGCCAGCTATAACAGGATTAAGCAGATTCTGATATGATAAATAGAAGTGAGTCTATTTGATGGCCTTTTTAATGATGTCCTGTGATGATTATTGAATGTTGATTGATAATCTTTTAAGGAACCTGGCTAAAAGAGTCAAAAGTCGTTGACGTTTGGAAATGCAGGTGATTAGTCCCATCCAGAATGGGTTCATGAAAGGTTGGTCTTGCTTGACCGACCTGCTCTCTGTCTATGACCAGGTGATCCCCCTAGTGAATGAGGGAAAGGCGGTTAATGTAATTTACCTGGACATTAGAAAAGCCTTTGACACCATCTTACACAACATTCTCATAGAGAAGCTGGTGGATCATGGCTTAGACAGATGTATTCTTCGCTGGTTAGAAAACTGGCTGGATGGCCAAGTCTGGAAAGTTCTGGTAGTGGCAGCCAGTCACAAGTGGTGTTCTACAGGGCTCAGTTTTGAGGCCAGTCTTGTTTAATGTCTCTATCAGTGATCTTGATGAGAAGATTGAGTGGTCCCTCGGGAAGTTTGTTGATGGCACCGAATCGGGCAGGAGTGTTGATCTACTCAAAGGCAAATTGTATGAGGCTTAACAATGCCAACTGTTGAGTCCACTTTAGTCACAACAGACCCATGCAACACTACGGCCTTGGGGAAGAGTGGCTGGAAAGCTGCCTGGCAGAAAAGGTTCTGCAAAGTGCCAGTCAACAGCCATCTGAACATGAGGCAGCAACATGCAGAAATGGCCGAGACCAAGAGTATCCTGGCTTGTATCAGAAATGATGTGGCCAGGAGGACTTAGGGAAGTGATTGTGTCCCTGTACTGGTGAGGCCATGCCTCGAACAATGTGTTCAGTTCTGGGCCCCTCAGGACAAGAAGCATATCAAGGTGCTGGAGAACATGCAAAGAAAGACAATGAAGCTGGTGAAGGGTCTGGAGAATAAGTCCTATGAGGAGCAGCTGAGGGAAGTAGGGCTGTTTGATCTGGAGCAGCGAGTCTGAGGGGAGACCGTATCACACCCTATAACTACCCAAAAGGACATTCTAGTGAGGTGTTTTGATCTCTTCTCCAAAATGACTAGCAATATGTGGAGGTTTAGATTGGAAATCAGGAAAAAATTCCTTACTGAAAGAGTGGTGAAGCATTGGAACAGACTGCCCAGGGAAGTGGTGGAGTCACCATCCCTGGAGGTGTTTAAAAATGTGTTGAAATGCCACTTCAGGGCATGGTTTAGTAGGCATGGTGATGTTTGGCTGATAGTTGGACTTTGTGATCTTAGAAGTCTTTTTCAACCTTAATGATTTTATGATTCTATTGAATGATTTTATGAAATGTCTGTATTCTCACTGTATTTCTGAATATTAAGTAAAAATTATATGTTCAAAAGCCAGTATTCCAGCACAAAGAGGGTTTCAAGAGCACATCACCAAACTGTGCCTCATCTTCAACTTGAATCTGCAATGAATGACCATAGACATATCTGCTCAGTAACGTATACTTCTCATAGTCTGTGGCAGTCTTATGATCAGGTAGACAACCAACCTAGATTGCCCTTACAAGGATGCAGCGTGTTATTATTGGCTTGTATGTACCCAACTCAACCATTTTGTCAGGGAGTACAGATACTTGCTTGCATTTATAAAACCTGCAAATTTCATGACAATCTCACCATTCCCTGGCACGAAGTAGTGTTTAAAGAAAATGTTACTTAGTAGCATTTAATTTTTTTTTGCTAACTTTAGAACAAGACAGTCTATGAATCGAATTACTTTTAGTTTAACAATTGATCATTTCAGCAAATAGCCAATTTAGAAAAAAAGTCAAATAAAATAAAAATGAATAATTGATGATGAAATAAGGATCACAAGCTACTTGGCAGACAGTAGTGTTGAAAATGCAAAGAAGCAGGGCCTACAAATCTGCCTTCTTACATAATGTATATTATGTCACACACATTGAACTTCTGTAGTCTATTTAAATATTAACCCTTCATATATCTGCTAGTTCCCCAAGGGCCTGAGCATTCTGTACACTCATATGTTTTGCTGGCTCATTAAGCAAATCCTGTTTAACATCATAGACATTGGCTCAGCTTGTCTCACTTCTTGTTTCTGACTCCTGCTTACCTTCAAGCAAAGAAATAGAGCATGAGGAGGGAGGAAAATGTTGAGTAGTTCAATGTGTTGTGATGAATGTTACACAACGTGATGAGTTACGATGGAATCCTAAGCCAGATTCGGCAGTGAAAATAAAACCAGTAGGTAAACTTCCCATTTCCTTGAGAAAAGGCCCTGTTTAGAAGGGCAAATACCAAAGAATTAAGGGATCTTACTTTAACAGTTTAAGGAGCAAATGTAGTGTTTTCTACTTTTTCACTCAGTGGTTATACACTTTGAGAGTTTTTTCATACCCTATAAAAGGGAAGATCATTTTGCCCTTCTAATAGCTGATCCCATGGTTACTAAAATCAATAGTCTCCCCACTGAAATGAAGTTGTATCAAAATTTCATAACTGTATTTTTATTGCTAATAATGTTAGGTGGCCTGAAAATGTATGTGGTTTGTCTACATTTTCAAAAGAAATACTTGCAACACATACATGCCAACAAAGAAAGAAAATAAAGTGAGAGGCAAGTGGGGCAGCCTTCTTCCCAGAAATAGAATCAACTCAGGAACACTCCTTCCTCAAAGCTCAAGGGATTCATTATACAGGAATGTGAACTTTCCTGTGCACGGATATTGAGCAATTTTCTTCCTGAAAATAGATCTGATCTTGGAAAGTACTGAATTACTTTCTGTCTTCAAAGGGTTGCATACTCAAAGCTGTGGACTGAATTATTTATTCAAAAGTAGCAATAGTACAATATTACTGGAATGCCCTTAATCCTAAAAACATTAGAATTGGCAAAGGCATGCCAGAAGTTATTTAAAATTTATCACTTTGTCAAAACTCTTCATTTAATTACTGTTGTTGTTATTAATTGATTTACTTAAAGGAAAAGTCCCCCATGACCAGATACACTTCTAAACTACTCAGACTTCTGAAAATTTCCCGTTTGATCCCTTGAGAAGATTGCTTCACAGCCCATATTTTAAAAGAGTTTGAATTTAAAAACTGATCCTGCCAGCTGATAGCTTAAAACATTTTTCAGTACTCCTTACCGACACTATCTCAGATAATGCCAGTGCTAAAAAAGGCTACAGGTTTTAGAGTTGTAAATTCAAAGATCTTGTAACCCAGGCCTCATCAGTGAGGTCACACATCCAGGCAAGCTCATTAAGGAAATCCAGGTTTTGCAGATACTGCACATATTTTGTAATGGAAACATAACAATCTGATAAAGGATTTTACTTCTTTCTTGATCTAACATGTGACTCATTAAATGTCTGTTGTTTTCATAAATAACTCACAGTTGTCCATTCTCCCCTAACACATATGTGCAACTTACCCATTAGTATTAGTAGGACTTATCTATACATGAGAAAGATTGTTGAACTGTGCAATATATGTTCTATTTATAAAACTTGAAGATGCCTTAATGAGGTAAAAAAGCTATTCTTCCTTTTCTATTGTTATTAAAGGTAACGTTTGCATAATTTTTTTTTCAATCATTTTAAAGAAGCTGTTTAAAGTAAGTACCATGATAATAACGTAGCCCTAGGTGACTAGGAGATCTGAGCATCTTAAAATGTTGATTAAATTAGGAAGGGGGAGAAGGTATTTTTAAGAGTATGAGAGCATATTCATTACAGTAAAGCTTATTAAGACATTGGGAACTCACTAAAGGAAATACCATTATCTTTGCACAGCAAATATAATTTGTAATAAACAATCTCCTGATCATTAATTCTCTCCACTCTACTTAATTCTCTGCATTGTTCAGATTAGATACCCTCTACAATAAAGCCCACAGGAAAAAGTAAGAAAAAGATTTTTTTCTTCTATACATTTCACCTTGTATTCAATAGATAACTGGATAGTTACAGCAGGGAAAAATAAGTAGAAATACTAAGCAAACAACATCAGTAAAGTCTTTTCTTCTTAGAAACAGCAGAAGACATAAACGACATTGATGAGCAGAGGGTGTTATTGTTATTCTCACTATTTTGATGTCATTATCATGTTATTTTTTTCCATTGTTCTGACATAATCACTTGCTTGTTCTAATTGCACCAATCTCAATAGGATGATATTGGTGTCATTCAGCAACAGGCATAAATAACTTATGTTTCACTATGTAATTCATACATGTCAAACATACGTGCAGTTAAAGCTTTTACCTGCTACGGCATTCAGTATATACATTATCCCATTGCAGAAGATCTTTTTTTTATTTTAAAATGTGTTTATCAGATAGATAAAATTAGATGTAGATAATTAGGTACACATGAAAATTTTGGTCATTTCAAGCCATGAGATGAACATTTTATTATAAGTGGACTATGTTATTCTAGTTTCAGCAAGGTTTTAACACCCTATTTTCAGACTGAAGCATTACTTCTGCTCATTTTCTATGGATTGTCAAGAGCAGTGGATCAGTGGGAAGTCGGGGGGGTATATATATTTGTAAAATTCCTTTTTTTTGTACAATCTTTTTTTCATGTAAGACCTTTCTTATTATTGTTATTTAAACTATGTATTTTGAGATGCTGTGCTATCTGTTGAGAACTGGTGCCTTTTGGTCTACTTAGATATATGCACGAACACATTGTGCCCTGAATTAAAAGTTTTGCATTGTGCTCCAGAATTGCTGGTATAAGGTGTAAAACCAAAACCTAAAACAGAGAGGAGCATTTGTCACATAAGCTTCCCTGTAAATTTTCTACCTCTGCCTGCCAGACACGGTAACAAGTGGAAATAAAATATAAAGCTCTCTATCACATCTGGGTATCTTTCTGAGCATTCATATGTGTGTATACATGCAATATTTTATTCTCTCTGTCTACGTACTAACTGCATAGTTCATATACCTGAGTGACTGTGTCTTTCCCTCTGTATATATGTATTTATCAAAAACTAAATATTCACATGCTTTAGTCCAGTCATAAAATTTGGTTTTTCAATTCTATTATTTCACTAATAGCACTTCAACTAAAAATTTTGCTATAAAAGATGTGAAAAAAATAATAGCAGTATAAGCCACAGTGTGCTTCAAATACGGAAATCTCCAGCAATGAGTCAGGAAATGCAGTTTGGGTTTACAGTGGTCTTTTTAGTAGATGTATACTAGCAATTAATTTGATCTGTAGTCTAAGAGGCATTTTATAATTAATTTCTCAGCATTTACCACATACAAGCCATCACTTTAGAATGCTATGTCATTAACAAAATCCCATTTTTTCATAGAGAATAGGCATACTGATCTACATTTTCCCATGCCGCCTAGCCAGAATGGACTCGGGGGATATTATCTTATTCAGAAAGAACCTTTCAAGGTTGAATAAAAGAAATAGTGCAGGGTCCCTGGGAGAGGGAAGTGATCATCATTTTCACCTTCAACTCTTCTTTGATGTGGCAGAGTCAATTTTTAATCAGCAGCCATCAGACTGGGCTTCATTTCGCCTTACAAAGTCCTATTACTCTGCCACTTTCTGGAAGGAGGTGATAAGGACAATGCTCTTCTTTTTCTCTTCATAGAGCCCCGCATATGATGAGTCCCTTTGGAGAGGTTTGATAAAAAAAAAAAATGAGTGAGTATGTAGGGATAAAGGTCACCTCTCTACCAGAATTAACTCTTCAAGACAACAAACTTTTGATTCCAGTGTATTTGTTTTTAGCAATTCTTCTGTATTCTTCTATATATAGTTTTTGTGGTCAACAGTAACAAGACAAGGGTTAATCCCCATGAAGCTTTTGATCTAAATGCTACTTCAGATTATTGGCCTGCCACAGAGAAAAAAATATAAAATGAAAAAAAATAAAAAAAATAAACACCCTTCCCCTTGCACAACCACATATCGCAGACCCTCAATTGCTCCAGTGGTAAGTGGACATTTTGAAATGAGCCTCACAAAGGAAATTACATAAAATTAAAATACGTCTATTTTATCAAAGCGTCTCAAAGTTATCATTTATTGCAAGAATATGCCACAGACTCATAAAGATAAATGACGGAAGAGATATTCCCTGCAATCAGTGAAATTGAAAAAAAAAATCCCCCCTCTGGAGGTGTTTTTTATGTTAAATAAACCTAAATTATTTTTTAAACTATGCATTCATGCAGAAAAAAACCTCTATAATCTCTTAGTATCATTTATTGTAGTCAGCAGTCTTAATTGCCTTCCTGAAATGGATCAGAGTTCTGGGAATTACACACTAAAATGATGTTACCACTCTCCAGTCTTCACATTCCTTGATATAATCTCATTAAAAATATCAAGCCTCTAGGTGAGGGAATACATATGGATGCTAAATGCATTTTAAGCAGGAGCACCTAAACCGATGACCTAGTTATTACAGAACAAAGCAGCTCAAGATGAATTTTAATGCTGAAATAAAGTAGTTTTATTTTTGGTTATTGCTATAATTATAACATGGGTTTGGGTTGAATTTTTTTATTACCTCTGGACAAAAAAATATAATTCTGAACCAATCAAAACAGTGAAATGATATTTCTGGATTAACAGAAACTCTTATTTTCCAGTAGACCACACAAGTAAAAAAAAAACCAAAACCCCAAAAAACCCAACAAACCAAATTAGTAGAACCAAACAATTTTAAGCTATAATTGCCATAAAGAAATACAGAAAGAGGTTTGTCAAGTTGCAATTTTTATTTAAAAAATACTGTTTAAAAAAAAATATCTACAGAAATAAATGTGTCTCCCAGACATATAAATGATAAGGGAGGGGGACTTTATACTGAATTCCACAATTGAAATAATTATGTTTTAGAGGATTTCCTTTTATGAATTACAGAGAAGAATTCTTAAAGAACTTTGCATATAGCCTGAAATATGTTATGTTATCTGTGATATTATGTGTTTCAATTAAAAAAAAAAAATTTTTCTCTATGCTTCAGATTGAGGCTCAAAACAAGTAGCTAACAAAATCTGATATATTTTAATATTTTCACTATTGGTGTTATCAGACAATGTAGGTGTGAGTCCCATGGATTACATCCAAGTTGCAAGGAAATATATTAATTTGATGAAGAAAATGACTGCTACGTGACACTATATGTTTGAAGCAAATTGTCATAAACACTTTCCTAGTTATTGCTAAAGTTCAAAAAAAAAAGTGCTAACCTAACTGGAAGAGGTTTTTGAATATGATAAACCCAGATTTCAAAGGTTGGTAAACCAAACACTGAAATTTGTTTTTCAGGGAAAAAACCCATGAAATTATGCTTAAATTTTTCTTTCCTTTCATTTTTCTTTAATTGTATCATTGGTTTGCAGTGAGAAATGTCCTGCTTTGGGGATTGGTGGCACGAGATAGTGTGTTTCATGTCATGGCTGCCAGTTCAGATCTGTCATGTGTACGTGAGAATAATTACTCTCTGATGGCTGTTGAGTGACTTGTGTTATAAGTAGCAATATCACAAGGGATGATAGTGGACACTGTAGTGGTAGTCTTGGCAAGGAAGACTAAGGACTACATGAGAAAGAACACTGAATTTCCATTTTTCATTTTCCTTTTGGGAACCATTCCTCCAAGCTAGGCTGCTAGTTTATAGGAACTTTCAAACTTACAGCTTGGAGAAGGTTTTCCTTTGCATTATTCTTTCTTTTTTGTTATAGTACAATAATTAATTGGGACAGAAACCCCCTCTCACCTGAGAACTTTTAATTGTCTTTCACTTCATCTGAAAAAAGAAGGGTCAAACTTGACCTATAGATTTTAGTTTAATGGATCAGTTCTCATCACTCTGCGTAGTGCTATTAAATTGAGTGAATATTTTACTGCACTGCCACATGGCAAGATCTTTTCCTGTGCTTGGGTAGAGCAAATGAAATGTAAAGAAGGACCTCAGGCAGAACCATCTGAGAAGGATTGAAAATCGAAATCATGTGAGTAGAGATGATAACTTCTTCCCAGCACTTGGCTCTGTTGTGTTTTCTCAACATCTAAGGTTTTTTTTTTTGGTCCTATTTTTTAAGATTTAGTTCACACTTCCAAAGATTACAAATATGGAGTATTGATAAAAAGTCTTGATAAAGTTTACCAGACCTGCCAAAAGGCAGGCTTTTGATATTAAGTTGTTCATTTATAATCTCATGATTTTGAGTTTCTATCATGGAATCTCAGAATTAAAGCTCAGTGGGATATGACAATCAGGACAAAACTCATTTATACAGTGGGTGACACAATGGGGTTCAGATCAAACCAAAGCTAATTAAGGCAGCTTAAGCTTTGTAACCTCTAGAATTGCAATATCTCCGGTCGTTAGGACAACTTCTGCTCACGAGTCTCAGAGTGCTTTGCTTTACATGTTGCCTGCTGCTGTGCCTGCAGAGAAGCCTTCTGCCCATGTCAGATTTGCAGACCCAAACACCTAAAGGGCTCCTTATGCTCTTGAAAGATATTGGTCAGATGTAGGAGACAGAGGTGAATGGAAGATGGTCACTCTCATCCACTCTTCAGATTCCAGTTTTCTCACTGAATGTAAATTCTTTTAATGTCTAGACAGCCATGTTCTAAGGAGGTATAAGTATGATTTTATATTTAGCTCAAGTCTAAAGGCACAACACAATTTTTATGCTGCTGCTGTGTCTTTGGAAGAGGTGCTACTCTGACCTGCCATCAGACCTGCTTCCCTTAACATCCCTTCTGTTCCTCCCAGACAAAACTACCTATGGATCTACTCACACTTTTTCTCCACCCATTTCAGTCAAAATTCAGCTGGTTACATCATCTAAATTATTTACTTAGTCTTGAACATTTTTATTTAAATGGATTAGAAAATTATTATGACAGCAGTGGAGCTGGCAGAACAATGAATGGTAAGCTATACTGGATTCATATATACTCAAGTTTATAGTCTTTCTCAGCTGGCACAGACAAAAAATGTCCATAACTTGTGTGTATGTACAATAACATGAAAATCTGAATGATAGGATCACATACTTATCCACCTTCTGTGGCCTTATTTTATCTGTTGTCCAAGACAATCTTTGGCAATGATCATCTTCATCATTTGTATTCTCTTTGCTGTTGTTTGATTGTATGCATTACTGAATGCACACCACACAAATTCTGTTCTGAGAACACAAAGTCTAATTTCCATACTGATTTTTCTGTGGTCACTTATTAATGTTATATACACGTAATTCAAAACTTCTGTTAACATATTTCCTGTTTTACTGTTAGGGAACTTTAGTATGGGATGGCTTCATTTATTTTCGTTGAAGGCAAACATGCAAAGATATCTGAAAGTTTGAACAAGTGAGACCAAAATCAGATATGCATGGTAATTTTAGAAGGCCAGTTTGAAACCTCAGAACCTGATTTTTGAGGCACTTCACCATTACACTGCTCTTTATACATATGGTACATAGGCCCACCAGCTCACCCGTCATGTAGATCACATACTAAGGATTTTTCATCCTCAAAATGAAGAACGTGTAACTTTGGATTGCCTTTTGAAAACTTGGTCTAATTATCTTGACTAACATTGTATAGCAAGTCTGTACAGAGGCAGGGCCAACACCAAATTCATCAAGGAAGTGTTCAGTTACTATTGCTGAGAGATAAACTCTTCCTTTCTTACTAGAGTTACTGGGGTTTATTTAAGAATCAAAGAGATTAGAGATCTTATACCATTTCGTAGTCTTACACACTTTGCCTCCATTACATTCCCAAGGTCTTGGCTTCCTGTCCCCACAGGGAGGTAGCTACTGGTTGTGTTAGTTCCTGCTCTGAAGCTGCTCACTGTATCAACCTTGGCTGTCACCACTCAAGATTTTTGGGCATCCCCTGGTATTCATCTCCGCGCATCTCTCTGATACACAGGAAGTTACTCACATTCCAGGAACTTTTCTCCTGGTTGGGCCTTCACTTTCTTCTGTCTAGTTCCCCTCCTTTCTGCAATCAGTTCTTCATTTTGGGAATCCATCTTTTTGATACCTAGACCACAAGTTCTCTGGGCTACATAGTCTACATACAGAAGTGCAACGCATGATCAGACTCCTAATGGCTGGTTCTTTCTCATGTCTATTCATTAATTGGAGCATTCAGGATATGCTGGTTTTGCTTAGGAAGATGAGCTGTTTCTAGAGTTTACTACCATCTCCTAACATTTGCAGCTAGTGAGTGGCAAGTCTCAGCAAAAGTGCCAAAGTTTTTTGGGACATTCTCTGCCTCCTCTTTCTCCCCCTACATCCAACTGTCTGCTACTTGCTAACATTCAGTTGTAAATATTTTTTTCGCCTATAATGCAGTGCATGCTGATTTTTATAGAGGTTTGTAAATTTTTTAAATTTGCAAAGATTTTTCTAGAGACGGTAGTGTTTAATTCTGTGGCATGATGGTTACTTCCTACCAAATGCAATGTCGTTGTGCTAAAGCAAGAAAGATGTCATAATGGAAACTTAAACTTTCTTATAAGTTTTTAACATCAGGCATCAGAACTATTAGACTGATATCCAAACACTTCATGATTGTCAGGGTTGTACAGGTGGAAAATAAAAGTACCAAGTAGCCCTAATAGTGGATGTTTATGACAGATCAGTCTTTGTTCCTCAGAAAAAAATCTGGAGAAAAAAATACATCATTTTCAGAGTATATAGGACAAATCTGAAATTAAGGGAAGACTTCCTAAATAACAGCAACAATAGACCTCCTCACAGTATATCTCATGATTATCACTTTCAGAGTTCCCCTAATTCTTGTGGTTCCAAACATTTTTCCAAAGTTTATTTGCTATAATTCCTTACTGGAAAATACTAGTTAGAACTAGTTCCTAATCAAGGCTTGCAAGCATTTCCAGAACATATTTTACAAGTAAATATCTTGGTGGTGAAAGTAATACATTAAGTCTTCAAAGTCTTGAGATAGCCAATGCCACACAAAATGTTTTGGGGTAAAAAAATGAGTTCTGTAATTTTAAAATACTAGTGGATATTTATGTCTCTTCCTGACAGGATTACCTCCATGTTTATAACTGGTCAAGACCAATGAGAAAAGAATTCGATAGTAGAAGGCAGACCCTTTATTTTTTTCTGATGGTTAATTCTAACTTTACCAGACATAAAAGGAATATAAATTTATTGGTTTTTTTCTTGTTCTGTTGTGTTTTTTTTTACAGAAAAAGGAAAATACATGATTAATACTTGTTTATCACCAGTAGTGATAAAATTAATCCCATATTTATACAATTTACCTTTTAGTGATTCTGTTGGCAATAGTCCTAACTAGGTTTGAGATTTGCCAGATCTTAATGATAGTAGTTTCACAGTGCATGGGTATTTGCATTTCACTATTTTAAATACCTTAGATTAACCTCAGACTTACAATATCTTCAATTCCCAGTGAAAATACCTTCCAATACTCCAACAGAATAGGTCTTGATAAAACTGTTAGTTCTAATCATATATAGTTTAAATCATACATTACATTTGTTTTCACCACTATTTTTCACATCTTCTCAAAGATTCCTCAGAAAAGAAAATCTTTTGACATATTAAAGGTCTCTTTCTTCACTTTATTTTGTTAATTAAAAGTTGGTGAGTTTCTGTTTACGTGCAGATCACCTTATCAGAATCTTTTCCAAGTCTTCTCTGAACTGCCAAGTATCAATTGATTTCAGTGCATTCATTAAGTACTAATTTAATTAGAATGATGTTACACTTCCCATTTTCACAATTAAAAGCTATTAATATGTCAAAATTATCCTAAAATTGAAAACTCATCATGAAACATTTGCAAATATTGAAACATTGCCACTGTGCAATTGTTACAACTCCTGTTAAGCTACTAGTGTTCACTACTTGATTGTTCACACTTGAAGGAATATTTTATGCCTATTCACGCATCCTTTCCCTAGGAAGAAGTGTGGATTTTAAGTCAAGAATTAGGAAGCTTTCTGCACTCTAAATAAGCAAGTAAATAAATAAATACATACCTGCCTGCCTAATTTTTTTCCAACTCCTAAATATACAAAAGAAAAACACTAAAGGGAGCTGAATCATACCTTTCTGAAGATTTAGAAGACTGTTCTTAAGTGTTTGGAAAGGAGGCAGAGCCAGCCAGTAATAAGTATTCAGACAGAATGCTACTCTCAGTAGCTTAGAATGTTAGTAATGGGCCTACTTTTTTGTCATGTATGAAATATGTCAGTCCTTATTTACATAAGGAGCTAGTAATTATTTGAAAATTGCTCTATAGAGTGAAAAATAATGGGTTCAGTTAGTTATTATGTCAAATACTTTAGGTTAAGATAGCTCATTGCAATACAAATGCATGTGAATGTTTCTTCCATTACAATAACTTTTGCAAAGGTAACTGGTAGAGCCAAAAAAGGCTCTGTAATTTGGCTGTTATGAAGGTCAGTCAACTTCTGCCTCTAGAAAACAGTCCAAGCATGTACAGATATCAGGTGGAGAGTTCCTTAGACTATCTGGTGACCTCCATGCTACTGAGTAAAAGTCAACAGCTGCTTCAAGTACCAGTTGGAGGGATGATGAACATTGATTAAACGCTATTGGAAACTGAGAATCTAAAGGGGTTAGTGGAGCAACAGATGACCTTTGCCTCAGAAAAAATCTAAAATATTCCTACGTACTCGCTAAGTAGATGCACTTGTAATTTAGGTTAAAATGTGTATCTTTGCAGTGCAGTTTTCAGTAATTGTAAAGATTTATAATGAAAGATTTTTCTGCCTTTTGTTACGAGCAAGCAGATGCATAGCATAGTTTGGAAAGGAAGTTTACAATAAATACAATGGTGTGAGTAGATGCATTGTAATATAAGCTCCAAATCACTCTGTCCTCACAGATATCTATGTTGCTTGAATGGTGACTGACAAAACCTCAAGGCAGGAGGTAATCAAGAACATTGCAGAGCTCTGTACGAAACAGATCATTTATGAGTCCTCTCAGTGCTGGAGCAGTTCTATGGTTATAAAATTAAAGCTTCACTTACGTTTACATAAGACCTGTAGTTAAAATACACTGTGAAAGACAGACAGTGAAACAAAAGGTCAGTACTGAGGACTGTATGTGGAGGTGTTTTCTGTTTGTTTTGGTTTTTTGGGTTTGGTTTTTTTTTTAATCCAGTCAATATGGTCTTCCTTGTGCTATGCTAAGAATGTTTGATCTGTGAGGACATGTTTTATGGCCTTGAGGTGTAAAAGATATTTTTTAGACAGACACAAGAGAATGAGGATGATAATTCAGACAGGATGTTTCTAAAGGACCAACTACCAGCAAAGTAATCAGCTGCTGGGCAGAAAAAACACTAGGGGAGGAATGGCGCAAAGTAAAGTGACAGTATCAGTAGAAGACAGCAGAGCTGGAGGACATTCTGCATTACGTTGTGCCAGTTTGCTAGTGATTTGTAGACAAAGATATAATCATGCATCAATTTGATACAAAGCAAAACAATCATATAGCACTTACTTGAATGCTTAAGCCAATTATAGCTTATTGGAGTAAGTTATTAATATCTCTGTACTAGTAAGCACTTAGTTGACATTTGGTTATCTCTCTACAGCCAAAACTGAAACTGGAACAAATTAACCTAAAGTAAATAAATATAATATAAAGTTTATTAAAACCAGCCTCTATCAGTTTATAAATTACATGCTTCATACTATGAACACAGAACATTAAAATATTTACAGAAAAATAGAAAGTATATGAAAAATAATTAACGGAGTTCTCAATTTAATATTCACATATAACTGCATATTTCAATAATAAAACCCAAACTCTATTAGGACCAAAACAAAAGGAGTTTAGACTTCGCTTTAAAACTCAATTCAAAAAGCTCCATCAACAAGTGTACTATATATGCATGATGTCTATTTTTTAATGAAAATTACATGATCTGCATGCATGGTCAACATAAAAGACAATTTAGTCCTTTATGTTTATGAGAACACAGAATCACTGGCTGTGGGTGACAGCTAATTTCCTCTAGTCTCCTTATGCCCTCCAGCTATTAATGTATGCTGATCTTCAAGTATTATTAGAAAAAAATTAAGCACAAACATAAAAAGAACAAAAAGAAAGCCATCAATTTTAGGCTAATTTGAACAAAATCATTTGAAATGCACTACTACAGTTAAAGAATATATAATATAACACTGGACTAACAATTTTGAATGAAAAACAGCCTGATATCACACACACAAAACCCATTATAAAGTACAGATGTTCTTTTAGATTAGGAAAAAAAGTTCTCTTTTAGTAAATTTAAACAAACCATATGGGATTCATTTTAGTCATTTCAAAGCTTTTTTAGATATTTCTTGAACAAATACGTAAAGCGTATGATATGGGATGTAAAAAAGCCACCCTAAAATACTTTTATTCCCTGGCATTAAAAAGGTACAAGGCAATAATTTAAGAACTTAATACCGAACGGATTAACTAGAAACTGAAAACTAGTAAAATAAGAAAAAAATAAAGCAAAACAAACTTTTTTTCTGTTTTAAGGCGTTTGCCAAATCATTCCCTTTTTTTTGTTGGAAGTTACATGAATGCGGTATATTTCACATCTAAGCTCATTTGCTTATACTTTGCAGTAATCTGTGCTTTCTTCTAGCTGTGTAGAAAGTTCTCCAACACTTTTTATCCAGTCTGATTTGATTGTTTATCCTTGGTTGCACCACGTTTCTCCTCCTCATTAGAAGTTCCATTTTCCCCTCTGAGGAACCTTTATGGCTATTGTACCGCAGGATATATGTGGCAAAATCGTGATTAAAAGACAAAGTCTTAAGCAAGTTAATATACTTTTTCCTTATTTTTCTCTTTATATTGATCTCAAAGACATATATTCTGATTACAACTAACTACCTGCAGTTCAGACTTTTTATGCTGATTGTGAATTTGAAATTGTGCATTTGCCTGTACTAGTTATTCATTGTCTAGAGGTGTATACTGAAAATAAACATGAATTAGAAATAGTCCATACCACATATTCCTGTAAAATCATATGCGAAAGAATGAAATTCACTTTGGAAGAGCTGTATGGTTCAAGTAATTTGTACACCTTAACTCAGCATTTGCTTTTCTAGGAGCAGAGTGTTGTGATTTCTAGTACATACAAATTCAAATTTTGAAGGTGTGGATCACTACTCAAACACAACCAAGTTAACATGAAGCAATTCGATTTCAGCGATAAGCTGCTGAAGTAAATTATTACTTATATTTGCACAGACAAATGATAGCCCAATCAAAAAGGACCCTAGTTATGAGGAAAAGAGGAAAATTGCACCTGACCAAAAGGCTTTCACTGCTTACATTCATGCCCACTGCTAGACAATTTTAGTTCTGATGCATTAAAAAATACATATTATTTATCTCATATACTTAAAGTGTTTAGCAATAATTTGCAGATGACTTTATACTATTTCTTACTTTTTCTTCTCAAAACTAGCTATTTCAGAACTGATTTTGTAGGGATATTATCACTTTTTCATATAAAGATGTATTTATAAAAGACCCAAAGGCTTAACGTTTCCTTATTTATTTACCAAAAGAAACTGACTGTTGACTAGTGCAGATTCCAATCTCTTCTGTGAATCTCTAATATCCTGATTCACAATTACAGCATGAAATGACCTTATTTCTGAGATGGATATATTTAATCAAGAGGGCCATATAACAATACATCATAAGGCCTGTAGCCAATCTGAAAATGCTTTAATGTCCAATATGAAGATTTTAAAGGGAAGTACCAGACTGGTCTTTTCCACATAAAGGGCAAAACGAATACAAAATTTGACTGAAGAAACCCCAGAACCATGGTATTTTTTTGTTTCTAAGATTGGTAATAGGACATAAAACTTATGCTTCCAAATTTATTTTACTTCAGTTCTTTTTTCCTGTCAAGTGGCTGTCTGAGTTATAAGTAAAATTAGTGCCGCTCTTTATATAATTTCCAGTGAAGAGCTGCCTCCTCCAGAATCCATAGAAATTCAACAGTTACTATCTGGCATTCTGAACAAAATGATGTCATGATTAAATCGCTCTGATAACTCAAGGTAGCTTTCCAGAAGATATTTGGTCATTTACTAGTGGAATGAAAGGAGATGCAAACTCCTTCATTTGTATTTCATCTACTACATCAATTGTGCAAGGAAGCAGAGGTTTGTGGTGACCAGAGGTGTGAATTTGACTTCCTTTCCTGAATTTTAAAAAATCAAACATAGAAACTAGAATCTAGGCCTTATGGGGCATATTTAGGTTGTTAAAAATACCGGAAATCATATTTAGTACACTTAGAAATGTGTCAACATCAGCAGAATGGCAGTCTAAAATGCATTCATGTTTTGTATTTGCATTCTACTTGGACTGAATACTGACATACATGAATAATTCCCACTAACTTCACCAGGGATGGTTTTCTGCTTGTCTGTAAAGAATGTGGCTTCCACAAAGTAAATAACAAAATGGTGATGTGCTTAAACATCAAGGACAGGAATGCATGGAGAAGATGCTTCCATAGAAGATGCTTTAAGCTCTGACAACTGAATTATTGCACATGGAAGGATTTAATTTCTGAAAATAATTTTCTTGATTTAACACTTCTCTGCCGTATCTTTTTTGCAGCTCAATTTAAGGTGAAACTTTTCTTGTTTGCTCATGTTATAGATGAGTCTAATGTACGTAATCTTTAAAATGTAACAATACAGAAGATTTCTGTGGGTGGATATTTTTTATTAGCAGTCAATCGAAATACTATATATAACATTGTCATTAGTGCTAATTATGATCCATTTTGCTACATGAGGAGGCTGGAATAGAACATGATGAATCACACCGATGACATGGCATGGTCTGTTGGCAAAATACAGCACATATTTTAAATTAGATTAATTGTTATTCCTTGTACTAATCCCCAACATTTCAATCAACTTAATAGCAATAATTTTGGCTCAGCCCACATATTTCCAAAAAAAAATATGTATATTAAACCTATATAATCCCATTTCCAGAAGCATTTATAGAACATGCACGTAACCGTGCTGGTTGGAAAGAGGCAGTTTCCTCCCTCAATTTAACTTAGCACATTTTATTTGCAAATTAAACAGTGAAGTCATATCCTTCTTTCACCATCTCTTTACACTTTGTATCCTGGCTCTGTTGTCTTGATTGTCGAAGTGATTGGAAGAAAAAAAAAAGAAAAATGTTAAGTCATAGTACCATGGCCCCACACCAAAACCATATTGCTGCACATTCAATTGTAATATTTCTCCTGAGGCCAAAACATTATTTTCACAAAGAATAATGCTATGTAAAATAACGGGAAACATACTGTGAATAATGTCTTACATATGAAACCCTTGGCACTGTTAGTAAAACATTGGTTATGTGCATGCAAATGGAAACGGCCATGAAGAAGAGACAACATACTAGTTTATGAATTTATGATGTATTAGCTAATAGCTTTTTAAATTTTATTTAAACACTAATACCTCTACTTTAAAAATATTTCTAAAACTATTGCATATACCCCTACTGTTACACATTGCAAAAAGAAGTTGAAAATACTTTTTAAAAACCCCAAAGTTTACATAGAGTAAATGTAAGGGACAGACTTGCAAACGCCAACTTGACAGTGATGTTGAACTTCATCTTAAGTAACTCCAAGACCTCAACAAGACAAAATGATTGACTTTTTATTATTCTGTCATATAGGTTATTAGTTTTGTCTGCCTCAAAAATGTAATAAATTATCCTTCATCCTGATTTTACTACTTCTGCTCTATCTGACACATCTTACTGTTGTTGCACAGTTTCTGGTAGGCCAGCGTCAAAATGTAAGGAGACTTGATCTTTGAACCTCCCCTCAGCAGCCCAAATTTTGGCTGAGGTATCATTATCACATACAAGTTTTTTTGGACACTGTAACTCTTCGTAAACTCTAATTGTCTAAATGGAAATGTGGCAGTCTCTTCTGAGAAGATTAATAAACCTTAGTGCTAGCAAGGCTCATTATTGCTGCAGTGCCTTTTGGACTTGACTCCATGACATCCACAAGTTTCTTTGTCAAAGACTGAGCTGGCTGGTTGGATAAAACCTAACAAACCCCTCTGTTTCAAATTTTTAGGAAAATACTTGAAGAAGTTCTTGTAATTGAATACCCTAAGAGGTATGAGTTCACAGAAACAGAAAATCGTAGAATAGTTTGGGTTGGGAGGAACTTCAAAGATCATCTTGTCCGGTCTCCCTACTCTGGGCATGGATGTCTTGCAGTAGATCAGATTGTTCAAAGCCCTGTGCCACTTGACTTTGATGGGGCATCCGCAACTTCTCTGGACAACCTGTTCCAGTGTCTCATCACCCTCATCATAAAAAAAATTCACCTTTATGTCCAATCTAATCCTACCCTCTTTCAACGTAAAATCACTGCCCCTTGTCCTGTCACTTCAGACCCTGGTATAAAGTATTTCTCCTTCTTATAATCTTCCTTTATATATTGGAAATTTGTAATAGGTTATCCCCAGATACTTTTCCCCTGTGACTGAACAACCTGAACTGTATCAGCATGTTTTCATAGAAGAGGTTGTTCCATACATCTGATGATTTTTGTTGCCCTCCTCTGGACACTCTCTTAACAGGTCCATGTCTTTCTTGTGCTGGGGGGCTTAGAACTGGATGCAGTATTTCAGGTGAAGTCTCATGAGAGATGGAAGAATCAGCTCTCTCAATCTCCTGGCCGTGATCCCTTTGACACAGTCCAGGATGCGGTTGTTCTTCTGGACTGCAAGAGCACATCACTGGTTTTAGTCCAATTTTTCATCTGCCAATATCACCAAGTCCTTCTCTGCAGGGCTGCCATTAGTCAGTTCAGCCCACAACCTGTATGAATATTGGATGAAGACACTAAATATTATTGATCCTGGTACAGAACCTTAAGGGGCATCAATCACTACTAGTTTGCCCTTGGATACTGAGCCATTGACCGTAGCTCTTTGGGTGTGGCCATCCTGCTAATTCCTTATCCATCTAACAGTCCATGAAGCTCATATTTCTCCACTTTAGCACCAAGAAATGTTGTGGGTCACCATACCAAAAGCCTTACAGGAGTCCAGATATATGACAACTGTAGAATTTACCTTGTCTACTGATGGAGTCACTCTACTGTAGAAGGCCACCAGATTAGTCAGGCCTTGGTGAAGCCATGTTGGCTGTCTCTGACTTTCATATATCTTGACATAGCATCCAGGAGGATCAGTTTCATGATCTCATCAGGCATAGACGTGAGGCTGACTGATTGGCCAGGTCCTCCTTTTACCATTTTTAGAAATGGTTGTGATGTTTTCCTTTTCTCCAGTCGCTGAGGACTTTGCCTGAATTCTATGACTTTTCCTATATGATGGAAATATCTTGGCAGCTGCGTGAGAGTAATTTAGTTCTCTCTCCCACAGAGTAATTTAGCTCACCACTTAGGCAACTCTGTCCAACCACTGTCACAACGTTCCTTCACACTTCGTAGACACCTACATTTCTGATACATGAGCTGAAGATTCATGTGAGTACCTTGCAGTAAGGATTTTGGTATGAATAACTAAACTATAGCTAGACAAAATATAATCAGAAAGCTATATTGTGTTGACTATCAGATCAGATTGATACTTGTTATTTTTCCTAGGTTCATTTCTCACCAGTCACACTAAAATGATTGCACAAAGTCACAGGTTTGTTCTTCATTGCTAAAATCCAAACAGTTATTTACTTGATATATCTTTACACTTTCTTGCAAAACCAGTGTCATCGCTTCTGGAAATATCACTTAGAAAAAATTCAGAGCCCTGCTCCCTTACGCATGCACTTAGCATGTTTTATGCCTTCTACAGATTGTTTTAACAGTATTGGTCAATGTCTTGGGCATGATTCTTACTGTTTGTGGAAATAAATGCTGAAAATCTTAACTTAGCACTTACCATAATATCACCACAGTCACTCTGTTATCATGATTTAATATATAATCACTACTAAAACAACTTTTAGCAAACAGTCCAAACATTACAAATTAAGAAATATTCTCTCTTTCTTTTCCATTTTTTTTTAATCTTCATAGAAACAAATAAGGTCTCGATAATCTTTTTGTTCTGAGGGTGATTTCTATATTTAAATATATGCATAATGTCTTCTACTTTTGTCAAAAAAATCTCTTAGACATAATTGTTCCTTTCTTGCACATCTAGAGAGCTCAAACCCTGAGAAATTAAATAACTGCATTAAAAAAAAAGAATAGTCCTGGACAGATTCTGTAAGCATCTCTGTTTGTACATCTTTTTATTGGATATCACCTGCTGTTTCCTGGTATTGTTAAACCTCAAATATAGGAGTTTAGTCACCAAAGAAGAGGTCAACTTAAAGTGAAAAGATCACCAAATCGATAGTCACAAAAATGTCAGTCACAAAAATACCCACAAGAGTCAACATCACTCTGTACAGTCAGAGTCCAGTGGGACCTAGTCTGAATAGAGTCAGAAGAGAAAACAAGATACTCTTTAGTCTCGTGTTATAATTATGGTCTTTTATCAGAAAGCATAAAGCCAAAATGTTCAGAAGTAAACCTAAAAGAGATCTATTTCAGTCTGGTTTTGTGTGAAAAAGACTAATCTTATCAACAGGATCTTAAGCATATTTGCAGAAGAAAAGTTAATTTTAAAGACGGAGAACAATTTTTGAGTGGTCTTCAAATGAGTCTGGCTTTTGAATTTCTAGTGATGTGAAAGATGGCAATAAATATACAACTCTATGAAAAGCTAAAATTATTTGGAATTGCAATTGAATTCTCTCTTAAAACTTCAGTTCTCTCTATTGGCCTTGATTTTAAAATGTTTTGCTTTACATGTATAACAGTCATTGAGCTCATGTATAATCTATATACGTTATTATGTACGTGTATGTGTACAGTGAGGAGTTCTGATAGTGAGAAACAGTAACAAGTTCTCCTGTGCTTGAGCTTGGATCATTATCTTCACTAGGACAATGGTTCAGTGATAAGATTTAGAGGTCATTGCAGAAGGATATCATTACCCTCTTATGCTATATATTGATAAAGGTGTGGTGCCATATGGGCACTAATCATCAAGGACAGTAAGGGGCAGGGTAGATTTTAACACTTTCCTTCTGAAGGATATATTTGCTATGATGTTACGATGACTGTTCTTCAGAAGATAGGCTCTGAAATAGAGGATGCGTTAGTTCTTGGGTACCAAGGAGGTAGAGCTACAGAAACTGACCATTTTACCTAATGTTTTACTGGTGAATAAAAGGACAGCTCATAGTATTCTTATTGAGAAATTGGCTGCCATTGGCCTGGACGGGCACACCCTCTGCTGGGTAAAAAACTGGCTGGATGGCCGGGTCCAGAGGGTGGTGGTAAATGCAGTTAAAACTAGTTGGAGGCCAGTCACGAGTGGTGTACCCAGAGTTCAGTACTGGGTCCAGTCCTGTTCAGTATCTTTATTAGTGATCTGGACAAAGGGATTCAGTGAGCCCTTAGCAAGTTTGCAGATGACACCAAGCTGGGTGGCAATGTTGATCTGCTTGAAGGAAGGGAGACCCTGCAAAGAGATCTGGACAGTCTGGATAGATGGACTGAGACCAATAGGACGTAGTTTAACAAGACCAAATCCTGAGTCATGCACTTGGGACACAACAACCCCATGCAGCGTTACAGGCTTTTGGAAGAGCGGCTGGAGAGCTGCCTGGAGGAGAAGGACTTGGGGGTGTTGATTGACAACCAGCTGAATATGAGCCAGTAGTGTGCCCAGGTGGCTAAGAAGGCCAGTGGCATCTTAGCCTGTAACAAAAACACTGTGGCCAGCAGGACCAGGGAGGTGATTGTGCCCCTGTACTCAGCACTGGTGAGGCCACACCTCGAGTGCTGTGTTCAGTTCTGGGCCCCTCAGTACAAGAAGGACATTGAGGTGTTGGAGGTCTCCCCCCAGAGAAGGGCAACAAAGCTGGTGAAGGGGCTGGAGAACAAGTTCCACGAGGAGCGCCTGAGGGAACTGGTGTTGTTTAGCTTGGAGAAGAGGAGGCTGAGGGGAGACCTCATTTTGTCTATGGCTGCCTGAAAGGAGGCTGTGGCAGAGCGAGTGTTAATCTCTTTCTCAGGTGACAGGTGACAGGACAAGGAGAAATGGCCATAAGTTGTGCCAGGGGTGGTTCAGACTGGATATTAGGAAGAATTCCTTTACCAAAAGGGTGGTCAGGCACTGGAACAGGCTCCCCAGGGAGGTGGTTGAGTCACCACTCCTGGAGGTGTTTAAAAATGGGTAGATGAGTTTTTGAAGGACATGGTTTAGCAGAGGATGGGTGCAGTTGGACTCGATGATCTCAATGGTCTTTTCCAACTGGAAGATTTTATGATTCTATGATTCTTAACCAGTCTAGCTAACAGACAGAATCCCATACACCTACTCATTCGTTCCCCCACTCCATGAGATAGGTAGAAGAAAATAGGAACAAACAATAATAAGAAACCTTGTGGTTTGAGGTAAAGACAAGTTCACTTACCAAACACCATCGTGGGCAAAACAGGTTTGATGTGAAGAAAATTAATATACTGAAAAATAAAACAGATTTGGGTAGTGAGAAACAAAAACACAAACATAAAACAGTATCTTTCTTTCCACTTTCCCAGCCTCAACTTCAGTCTGGACTCCTATGCCTTACACCTAGTGGGAAATGAGGACTTGTGGTCAATCTGTAACACCTGATCTCTGATGCTCTTTTGTTTTCACATTTCCTATGCTCCAGTGTGGGCTCTCCAACAGCTGCAGCTCTTTAGGAATTAACACCTGCTCTGGCATGTGGTCCTCTGTAGTGTGGATATGTACTCCAATATGAAACCTTCCCCTCCTTTCTTAAATGTTTTCTCAGAAGTGCTACCACTGTGGCTGATGGGCTCAGCTATGCCCTGTGGTGGGTGGACTGGAGCCATCTGGATGTCTAGCACATGGGTAACCCCAGGGCTCTAATCCCAGAGGCCATCCCTGCAGCATCCGCTGCTGCAAACACTCTGACACCTACACCTGAGGCAAATGTCGACTCAAATTCCTGCAGACTCAAAAAGAATGTGTACACTAAGAAATCCAATAAATGAAATGGAGAAAGAGAAGGGTTAAAAGGGAGAAAATTCAAGGCTGTAAATACTGAATGAGGAAAAATTTTCATGAATCAACTAGAAAGAGGTTATACACCATGTACTCTCTTCTATGAGCATGTTTTTCTCATCTGCAGTTACCTGTTTTTTCATATGTACTGTGTCTGTGTTTGATCCATGTAGATCACCTGAACTTTAAAATATAATGATCTTGATATTGAAAACAAAATTATGAGGGCTTTAGTAAAACCTTTGACACAGTTTCTCACAGTATACTGCTTGAGAAACTGGATGCTGTTGACTTAGACAATTTTTTTACCTGCTGCTGGGTAAAAAAATGGCTGGGTGGCCAGGCCCAAAGAGTTGGGCTACATGGAGTTAAACCCAGTTGGAAGCCAGTCACAAGTGATGTTCCCCAGGCCTGTTCAATGTTATTGCTCTGGACTAGGGGATTGAGAGTACCCTTAGTAAGTTTGCAGGTGGCACTAAGATGGGTGGAAGTGTTGATCTGCTTGAAGGAAGGCAGGCTCTGCAGAGAGATCTGCACAGGCTGGATCGATGAGCTGAGACCAATAGGATGAGGTTCAACAAGGCCAAGTGTGAGGTCTTGCACTTGAGACAAAATAACCCCATGTGGTGTTACAGGCTTGGGGAAGACTGGCTGGAGAGCTGCCTGGAGGAGAAGGACTTGGGGGTGTTGGTTGATATCCGACTGAATATGAGCCAGCAGTGTGCCCAGGTGGCTAAGAAGGCCAATGGCATCTTGGCCTGTAACAAAAACAGTGTGGCCAGCAGGACCAGGGAAGTGATTTTGCCTTTGTACTCAGCAGTGATGAGGCCCCACCTTGAATATTGTGTTCAGTTTTGGACCCCAAACTACAAGAAGGACATTGAGGTGTTGGAACATGTCCAGAAAAGAGCAAAAATGCTGGTGAAGTGTCTGCAGACAAGTCTTAAGAGAAACACCTGAGGGAACTGGGGTGTTTAGCCTAGAGAAAAGGAGGCTGAGGGGAGACCTTACCAATGTCTGCAGCTACCTGAAAGGAGATTATAGCAAGGTTGGTATTGGTCTCTTCTCCTAAGTGACAGGAGGTAGGATAAGAGGAAATGACCTCAAATTGCACCAGGGGATGTTCAGATTAGACATCAGGAATAATTTCTTCACCAAAGGGTTATCAGGCACTGGAACACGCTGAAACTATATCAGAAAGAATTTAGCCCTAAAACGAAATCTGCCTGTGGTTAGCTTAAGTAATAAAAACATGTAAGTAATAAAGAAGTGTCAAATAAAAAAGATGTGGTACATCCATTGACACTTGATATATACGAAAAAAGAGTTATAGAATCATAGAAGCTCTTGGTTGGAAAAGACCTTTGAGATCATCGAATCCACTACCAAACCATACCCCTGAGAACTTCATCTACCTATCTTTTAAAAACCTCCAGGAACAGTGACTCAACCACCTCCTTGGGCAGCCTGTTCCAATGCCTAATAACCCTTCACCCTTTTGGAGAAGAAAGTTTTTCTGATGTCTAATTTGAACTCCCCCATGTCTTAATTACACTTGAAACTACTCTCAAGGAGATTTCTATGTGTGTCGGGAAGCATTTCTCGTATATATTATACTTCATAGTCATATAGGGACTCATAACGAGAATTCATATGGGAAAGGAATGTGTTGGCTATGATGACTGACAATGAGCGACACTCACTGCTAGTTAGGGACTAGATTTGATGACCTACTACCTACCTGCCTTCCAGGTTTTGGGGGGTCCCACAGATCTGGGTGAATTTCAGTCAATGTCAGTTCTTAATTCATGAAACATGTCAGATAGACAAGAAAGAGTTTTCTGTGTATTCTCGAGACAATGGCATGATGGAGAACTGCCAACAACCTCTAAACAGAAGGAAAACCTGCCCTGGAGCAACTACCTTTGGGGTCAAGAGACTGTTTCTCCCTGCTCGTCCACTCAGCTATGGCTTTGACATTGCTGCTCTGACTGTAATAAATCAACACCTCCCAAGGAACCTAAATTTTCAAGGAAAGTGTTTATCTAAAAATGTGTACTTGTCAACCAACAGTTCCCTCTATTTTTTTACTTGTATTCTAGATATTTGTCTAAGTGTACTTGTAAAATTTACTCAAAGTCTCTTTATAGTTGTTTCTATTTTGAGACGTTTCATGTTATCCACCGTGAATTTCACAGCCAAATTATGAACAGTTGGAAGAAAAGATTTTTAAAGTAAGTATTTAAAGATTCTTAAATCTAGTGGCAGTGCTAGCTGCAGATATTGTACTCAAGAAAAGCAATCTTCTGTTCTAGTAGGTACTAAGTAGTCTGTAGTGTTCATAGTATAGTAAACATCAGCGACGTCTCTCTTTCTTTTGTTTGAATCATAACATGCAGATTATGATGGGACAATTTAGTTCAGTCTCTTCTGGCCATTTTCCTATCATTATCATGCAACGTAATAAGATATTTCATTATTATTTAGTCTGAAACTTTAGCAGAGAAGTTGCTGAAATTACCTCTAAATTTATACTTGAGTTACTGGACTCATTATTTCAAACATCTTGGTCTCAATCAATATCAATAATGATTCATTCTTTTGATTAAGAAGTGACTCCATCTGTAGATGTCAGATAATTACTGAGATGACCTATAATGAGAACATTTCACAACTCTCTGACTTAAATTTCTTATTCCCTCAACAGCATAATGACTTCCTCCTAGATCTTTTTATAGTGTGTCTATGCTCCTGGGGTTTCTTTTCATGATCAGTCACTATCAGTGGTTGCTTCTATCATCTTTTTTTTTTTTAGACAAAGAAAGATACTGGCTCCATACAACAAAAAAATGTGCTTTGTCTAGGATTATATTTTACATTTTTTCCTTCATATTACTAAATTCTTTTCTAAAATCTCTGTTACACTTGTGAATGTTTAAAGCTGACGTGCACTGCAAAGATAAAAATGATAGAGGATATTATTTGGTATTCATGTAAGTGGTTTTAGGGGAATCAATGTGTTTTTAAATATAAAATATTAAGATTAGAAATGCAAGATACTCTTTTTATCCCAACAGCTGAGAATATAGTATTTAAAAGTTTGTAAGAAGAAATGATAACCTTCACTGTGAGGCTTGCTGCAGTACTAGAAATTCACTGTAATAGCAAAATACAAAGAGTACTTTGTAGTTAAGTTGTAAATTCTGTTATTTCTTTTGATACTTTTGTGAACTATTTCCAGGGACTAGAAAAATTACATCAACATCAGACTCTGCCTTTTGACTCAACACAATGCATTTTGTTCACTCATACATATTCACAAATATTTTAAATCTTTCTAATGTAGTCATGTAAATCGATTATGAATGTCTGCTTTCACTAGAAATTTCTGCACTCTACTCTCCTTCTCGCTATTTTTACCAGTTGGTTTAACAAATAGATTGATCTGATATTGGCCTTTAATTTGGTTTGTATGTCACCTGTTGCTGCCAGCTTCTCTGCCAAGAGTCTCTTGTGCGCTCCTAGTGCAAACAAAATAAGCTACTTTCTTTTTTTGTTTGTTTGTTTAAAAATGAAAATCAAAAAGTCAAATATATGTAAAATTTTTAAATACACTACTATTCAAGCAAGTAGTGTAAGGGAATACACTACTGATGACTGCATTTTTTTCTGAGTGAAAGAAACTTCAAGCTCATTAATTAATACCATTTCAGTCTTTCCCCAAGATTTACATTCCTGTTATGTGACTGGACTTGTTTAAACAGTTGGAAATAATGAAGACCAAAATGACAGGCTTATTTCCCAGCTTCCTTTTATAGTAAAGAGAAAGAAATTTTGTCTAACAATAGACCTTGAGAACAGTAGGTCAAAAATGTCAGATATATTTCTATCACAAAATACCTTCAATACTGCACATTTACTGCATCAATAGACGACTGCTTTATTAGTATCAAAAAAATGGAACCATTACCGCTTCCTGATGTACATATCATTTTAGACCTTACATTAAAACTGCATGCATGAATGAGACCAGTAAGAACACTAATGAATAAAACTTATCTAACTTAGGAGAAGTGGCCTCACTGAATCAGGAAAGAAATACCAACTGTGATGACAAACCCTTTTGTAGTGCATTTGTACATGTATGTGCTTTTGATGACAGGAAAAAAAGCCAAAAAAATAGAGCAAAGATGATCAAGGAGGAATAACCCAGATAAAATTCAGTGACTACAGAGACAGTAAAAAGCAAAAAATATTCACAATAAGAATCGAAATTTATTGCACTGTTGTCACTGTCTGGTGGGCCCTCAGCTGCACTGGATTCTGTACTTCGGCTGCATTGCCCCATGTAAAAAATTACTTGCATCTAACCTGCTAACAACTTCACAATCATGAGAATATCAGAATTGCTTAAATAATATAATTAAATAGAACGATTAAGCAAATATGATTAAATAAATAGTTTGGAAAGGAGACAGAGACAGTCATAAAAATGAATTTAATATAATACTATGTCTTGAAGTTTCTAAAATGCATTTAATTCTCTTTTCTGGATAATGGTATGTTTTGAGTGAAAATGATCATCCAACAGAGTACAATGCTGGTTTTGGTTAATCTATTTCCATTGTATAGAAATTGCTTGTACCTTTCAGAAGTATCTCCATGAGTCTTGGTTGGTATCTCATTTGCTAGGAAGAAATTCTTAACTTTCAAGATAAAAATAATTTTTCAAGAGCTTCTTATAAGTTTCTGTCATTATAGAATGCACTAATTGTTAACAACACTAATTGCGTTCATTTCTCTCAAGATTTACTTGTTTGAAATTGACCTAGATTTTTTTGAGAGATCAGCATTAAGAATTTTTACCACAAGATATTTTGCAGATCTGGCAAATCAATTACACTGGTGATTTGAACTCTCAGAAACAGTTGAGTGCTTCTCAGTCTCATCTTAGAAACACTGTTTAAAGTGAGGACATGAACTTCTCTAGTTTTCCTCCATGAAAGTGTGTTTTTAAGTGCACAATAAACAACAATCCTTTTCCACAATATAATTTAGTTAAAAATCTTTACATTTTAAGCACATTACCTAGTGTTGTATAGTGTGTGTCTTTAAAAGCTGACTGTCCTGTCTCATGGAAGGAGTTTAGACTGCATTGCTACAGGTGCTAATGTAGTTTGGCCTTCTTTACTAACAAGATAATCCATGAAATTTTTGGCACACCCAAAAGACAAATCTATTCCTTCCACATCTTTTGTAAAAAACAAGTAATGCCAGTGATTTCTCTGTAATTTGTGCATAATGATAATTAATGTAACTATTTAAAATAAATCTCTGTGCGTATATGCAAAATTTTCATGAAACACTAGTAGGTTTAGCAAGATTAATTCAGCTTTCCAGGGAGTAATGACAAATCCAGCATTCCTGGGAAAAACACACAAATGAAAGCCCAGTCAAATTCTATGCTTCTGTGACCTGCTGCTGAGAAAATTGTGCTCTGCAAAAAGATACGGCTATTTTTTTCAGTCAGAGAAGTTCTTTCTTTCAATTTTAATCTCAGTGAAATTTATGTATCAATTTTTTAATAAGAAAAAATATTTTTAGAATGAGAAAAACGTGTCTTATTTCAGTCAGAAAACAAACTTTATAAATTGAACCTTTAAAAAAAATCCCCTATAAATTGACCAGCCCATTTATTAAGAAATCTTTGTTTGCATTGGTGCAATAAATGTAAGATTGTCAAGCAACTTTCTCCTGCACTTTTTAACAGCTCACCTGGTTCCCACCCATTTATTCATTTCTGCAATGACTTACTATTCAAAATCACAGATCAAAATAAACGATGTAGAAAAGATAACAACTTGACACTGTAATGTTTCCTCCTCTCTGCAAGTGAGTCATTTCTCCTTTCATTAAGTCTTAGGCAGGTAAGAGTCATTCTTGAGACAGCTACAAGTTTCTCTTTACATAGCAATGAACAATTTAAAGCTTAGAATTTCAAGGCTTCAAGAATATTATTATCTTGAAAAAATGAAAAAAAAAGAATTTCTCAGCTTCCCAATGAGATCTGGCATGCTTTTCCAAAATTGATAAGGTTAAAGATTTTAGACTGAGAGGATCTTACACTTAAAATGCTCTAGACTTCTTTAAGGGTTTAATTTTTACATTTCCATGATTTCTTTGGAGGCATGCATATTCAAACAGTGTGTAATAAATGAAAGAAATAATCTGATAAATTTTATTCTATATTCTCTGAGACTGTTTACAACATAACTCACAAAGATAAAAAAAACAAACTTCTTGTTTTAATCTCCCATTCTTAAAATTAATTATATTAATTTTAACAAAAGAACTGTAAGATTATAAATAGCAAAATAGGTAGTCTTGACAATAATCTCTTAGTAACCACCTATACCATAGTATGGAAAACCTTAGGAATAAAAACATGTTCTGAAAAGCTTTGGAAATGGAGAATGGAGGTTCTTTCCACAACCATTTCTTTGCACCTTTACGAGGCTTAGTGAATCCAGACAGTTACCTACTAGAGAGTATGTTTGAAACAACCTCAAGTTTTCAGAAGGAGTTCAGATCCATCTATGGAATCTCATAAGAATATTATATGGTTTTGTCACCCTTCCTGTTAAATCATTGTCTACCTAATTGTTTCTCTCTCTCTCTCTCTCTCTCTCTCTCTCTCTCTCTGGTGGGTTTTTTCCCTTTCTTTTTCATTTGCTTAAGAATATGCTTTGACCTCTTAAAAAAAATCTAATGCATGGATTGCCGTCTTTGTAGTCTTTTAAGCACTACCAAGCAAAGCCATTATCACTGCAAAACCCAGCGGGAGTTAAACAGAACACAAGAGAGGAGACATGTATTGTTTTTTCTGCAGTGAGCCAGAGAAAATTTCAAAATTGCTTCCTGACGCTAATCATGTTTTTTCCAATTGTAAGAGTTAACTACAAAGATAAAGGTAAATGATGAAAAAACAAACAAAAAGTAAGCAAGCTATTTTGGTACAAATTCTGCTGAAATAAAAAACTAAATCATAGTGTGCTGAAATATGTGCTGTTATTAACTGTCAGCAGAACATTATTCCAGTACTCTTTACATCATAGTGTGAAACTGGAAGAGCGCTTTGGCACGACCATGGTGCTCAATAAGTCCAAGTAAGGGAAGTTAAATTCAGAAGCTTAAATTAGGTTGGAAAATCCACTACAGAGTAGAAAGGGAGTGTTCAGTGCCTGGGATTTATGACAGCAGTCTTCTGAACAGGTTGACAATGAGATGATTGGGTTATAAGAATCACTTATGAAAAGAATATGACTAAGAAGTATTCTTTTTCTTAGTCTTTGGTGTGTCTTTGTGATGGATACTTACATAAAGTGTGTTTATTGGTAGGCTTCATGGAGTTTGGCACAAGTTTTTATCTTTTCTTTACAGATAATTAGGCTACTGTTTATGTCTTCAAACAAAGCCAGGAAGGAATTTCTGTCTTCCTTTTACATACTAATGCAGTGTCTAGATTGCTGACCTAAAAATGTGGGAGGCTTGTGTTCTAATTGCTCTTCAGTCTGAGGAGTTTCAAATGGCATCTTTAAATTCTGCAGATTAACATGATGAACACCAAATTAAATTAAGTTCAGGACTATGATACACTGCTTGTCTCTTTTGTTTGAGTCAACCACCATGGAAAATATGTAAGATTCACAGTCAGAGAGTACGTTAGCAAAAAGATTTATAAATACTGTAACTGCAAGAGAATACTGCCTGAATCCATATATTGTTCTTATTACTACAGAAGAATCTTGCATGAGAGTCATTCACTCAGACACTATGGTTCTACATTAAGCGTACTGTCAGTGTATCTCCTAGAGATTTACACACAAGGAAAGTTATCCGTTAATCCTTCACAGTCTTATCTAGAAGTCAGGATCTCAGTCACATCGTTCAGCAATGTGGTAGTCTCTGGATATGTTTCAGGAGTGTAGCTATCAGGACCTAAGCAAATTTTTAATGCAAAAACCACCTAAATGTCTAGCAGAGTTTTTGTGATAACACTAAGTATCTGAATTTGAGAAAAAGTGAATTTTAGGAACATGCACCTCACTGAGTCTAAAATAAAGAACTGAGATTTTAAGAAATTTAAAACAGAGGATGCTTGAGAGAAGTTAATATCTGAATTCACAACTTCAGTGAATGCTGAAGAAATAATCATTTTATGTACTCCACCTGCATAATACCAGTACCATATCTTAAATTTTGAATAGGAACTGGACTGGGAACTTTGCTGGCTTGTAAATGGAAAAGTATCTTAGATCCTCTGAAATTGTCCCATTTCGGCCGTATAGATCTGCTAAAGAAAAAGGAGAAGATGACATTTTGGTTAATTTCACTTTTTAATACTAAAAAATGAGTATATGTTTGTGAGATAAAAATGTATTTCTGATTAACTTTGATGAATTGCAACATGCACAGCACTACACTTGTTCACACGTGTTGCTATGCATACACAAGGCACCAATCCACATAATAAAAACTGTTTATTTTGTTGAAACTATGAAGGTGTCTGCATAAACAGGTTTCTGACTAGTATTATTCATGAACAAATTAAAATGAAAAGGCTACAGAAAAGCAAATATGAAATGAAAGGAAAATGTCTTCTGAGAGGACAAAGAAATCAAAACAGCCATTGTAGGTGGGAGACAGAGAGAGAAGAGCGTCTGCACTGAATTTCCTTGTCTGTTTTGAATGCTCAGTCACTCTAGAAGGGAGCTGTTACTCTTGCCCATGTGTTTCTGTGATCAGTAGACTAGAAAACAACCCCTAAACCACCCCACATTAACAATAAATAATTTTAAAGTTTTAATTAGAAAATACTACATACATTTTGAAATAATGTTAATTACAAAATATTTTGTTTTACATTTCCTTCCTCCCCTTGCAGACTCCTTCAGATTTACTACAGGGACAACAGATAGAACTAACTACATTAATTGCATTAAAGTATTTATGAATCACTACAATGAATGTTATATTGAGCATAAAGAAAGCAATCCATTAGAATATGTGTGTAACTTCCATAACTGTGAGTGCAGAAAATATCCTGTAGGGTATACAAACCCCTATGGACTTCTATAGCTGGCCAGCAAATGGCGTGTATGTTTCATATAGCAGCGCAAAACTGAATAGCTTTATACTCCAGGGATCAAAGACCATTTAGCAAATGCCGTATGATGCACAGTCTAATTTAATTGCTTGTCGAAGATAAACTTGTGAAAAAACACCAAAACTTTTATAAAAGTCAAATCACACCATCAACCAGATTCTCTGCCATCTGTCTTTCTTAAAACATATTCAAAATACTTGTCTCTAGGAATGTGGATATGTGAAGAATGAGAGCATTCCTCCCGTTGGTGCTGCAGTATTCATAATCCAGTGATGTTGCTGGAGCAACTAGGCAGGCAGGCAGGCAGGCAGGCAGGCAGGCAGGCAGGCAGGCAGGCAGGCAGGCAGGAAGGAAGGAAGGAAGGAAGGAAGGAAGGAAGGAAGGAAGGAAGGAAGGAAGGAAGGAAGGAAGAAAGCCTCTTCCTTCAGGAAATGTTGAAGTTATGTGGTTAAAAACTCTTGTCAGGACATGCCTAAATTAATCCACTAGAAACAATCTTAATTCTGGCTCAAAATAGAGGTTCATTACAACAGTCATTAATTCAATGACCACATACTACTTCTTAAACAGTACAATATAATTTAATTTTGTTTTATGTGACCCTAGATGCACATACTTAGGAGCCTCGAATAAATTTCCTGTTTTGTACAATTATTCTGTTTTTTACAGTCATAATGAAACAGACATATTTATCGACTATGATTTTGATATAATAACAATATATGATTCTCTCTTTAAGGCTATGCCTGCTTTGTAATTCTAAGGTATAATCCAAGGAGATACCTCCTCTGCCTTTAATCTAGGTAGTATGGTCTAAAGATACCCTAAAGATACAGCACAAGATTCAGTCCCTTTAGTATAGAAAGGAATTCCTGGTGGGCTTTTGCCTTCAGGTGTTGAGCCCATGCTCTCACATTTGCTATTGTTATCTAAATTACCTAGATTAAAGCTAACTCAGGCATATCACTTTACTGCAATCACCATCCTCTAACTTCTGTGTAGATAGACCAAAGGTTTGTAATTCGGTAATTTGGCAATTTGCAGAGACACCTAGAGTATGAAACACATTGAAAAGACTACTATTTATTATAGAGCTGCGGATTGTCCAGACAGATCTGAAAACCTTAGAAGAGCGATTTGGGTCAACAACCATTATTGATATAGTTTATAAAACCCAAAACTTCACACTGCCTTATTGCACTTAGGTACTGTTGAGGTCATGTATTAATTAACTGCAAAGCTTCTCAGCTCAGATTGGAAAATCCCTGAATATCCAGGGAATGAATTCAAACTATGAGGATCTGAAAACAGAGGAGGGGAAAGGTAGGCCTGAGGCCAGGGCTGAGGAAGAGATGTAACTGAGGAAGGAATAAAGGAGCTGAGGTAACTGATGTTGGAAAAACTGGGAGAAAACCAGGTCTAAGAATTTGAGAAAAGACAAGATTAAGCCAAAAGTAATAGTAAGAAGCAATGACAGAGTTAGAATAGGGCATAAATTGCAAAAAGGAGCAAAAAAAAATCTTCAAAATGTATAGATTTTTCCAGCAGAGCAATTTAAATAGGTGGTAAGTAGGTAGGCAACTGCAGAGTCCTGCATCTAGGGAGGAATAACCTATTGGAAAGCAGCTCTGCAGAGAAGGACCTGGGAGTCCTGGTGGACAACAAGCTTATGAGGATTCAGCAATGTGACCCTGTGACCCAGAGGCCAATGGTATCCTGGGATGCATTAAGAAGAGTGTAGCCAGCAGATTAAGGGAAGTTATTCTGCCCCTTGACTGTGTCCTAGTGAGGCCACACCTGGATTCTTGTGTCTAGTTCGGGGCTCCGCAGATCAAGAAAGACAAAGAACCACCAGAGAGATCCCAGTGGAGGGCCACAAAGATGATGAGGGGAATAAAGCATCTGTCTTCTGAGGAAAGGCTAAGAGACATGATTCTGTTTAGCCTGGAGAACAGAAGACTGAGAGTGGGTCTTATAAATGTTTATAAATATCTTGAAGGTGGGTGGCAAGAGGATGGGGCCAGACCCTTTCAGTGGTGCCCAGTGACAGGAGAATGTACAATGAGCACAAACTGGGACACAGGAAGTTCCACCTGAATGTGAGAAAAAGCTTCTTTACTGTGAGGGTGACAGAGCACTGGAACAGGCTGCCCAGAGACATTGTGGAATCTCCTTGTCTGGAGTTATTCAAAACCCACTCGGACATATTCGTTTACACACAAATGTAGGTGAACCTGCTTTAGCAGGGTGGTTGGACTAGATGATCTCCAGATGTCCTTACAACCCTGACCCTTTTGTCATTCTGTGGTACTTAATACTCAGCAAATACATTTTCTATGGAAGTCTTTAAGAGGGATCGTAAAAGCTGAAATGAGCCTGAAAAATAAAACAGAGTTTAAGGTAATAGGTAGTCAGCTAGTCTGGAGAAATATTGTGAAAATGATCCAGGAAGCCTATTTCAAATTTGTCTAGGGAGTTTGTAGGTGTTTGGTATCAATAAATAATACTTCTCTTGTGGAACATTTAAGACTCTTCATAGCTCTGCCCAGGCTGGACACTGTAAGTACTATTTGTCTTTCTACATGAGCTTACAAGCTCTGGTTGATTTCACACAGACTTTGGATCATGTACAGTTAACTATTTTCCTCACCTTAAAATTCTGGTACATTAGAGAAGGTAGTTTTTGAACCCTCTCAGTATTACTTCAGAATTAGATTAATGCTTTTCATCCATCTATTGGTCTGCAGATGGTTTGATAAATTTGACCTAATTAGGCAAAATTGTTCTGTGAAAATCTGAAAGACCCACTGAGTACCTACTCCAACATTTTTCTTGGGGTTTTTTTGGATTGTTTGTGTGTTTGGTGGGTTTTTGTGTGTTTTTGTTTTTTGAGAGGCAGGATGTGGAGAGATGGATTCAGCGTGAGATTTCAATGGACAAAATATTCAGAACCTGATTCAGTTGCATTGATCAAAAGCAAGCTGTTTGAAAGAGAGACACAAGGTTTGAGGGAAAGGGGCAGATAACTCCTTTTTCTGCAATATATCTGTTTTACCATTTCACCATCCGGTATGACTCGTTGAAGTAGAAACAGAAAAATAACTCTTCTAAGCCATAAGGACTAAACCTCACTGGATATAGGTTTGGCAGTTGGCAGAGTTTTCTGCTTGAAATAGAATAGTTTCCAGAATGAACAGGACCCTGAGGACGTCAGCCCATCCATAGCTGTAAAATCTTGAGGGTGGGTTTAAGCCAGACAGCAATGTTACATTTTGTGTCAAAACATATTCCCCAAACTGACAGAAGTTCACAAGAGAATCACTAGACCATATAATTTACCAAGAAGTACAAATGGAATATGGCACCTTTGAGAGCTATTCAATGGATGGCTTCAGTGACCCCAGTGAGAAGTCCAGTTCATGGTTCAGAGGAGGTTGCTACACGTTGTCCTCTGTGAAAGCATGACCACATGCTTGGTCACATTTGTTTGAATATGCAGGCGTAAAGCCACAAGAGAGGGAAAACCTTGTTACTTTCCTGATGTTGTTCTGCTCTCATTTGCACAGATTTGGCCTGAGCAACAGGAGACAGAAGGCAAGCAGAGTGGACCAGTGTACAGTTACCAGAGAAATGCCTGATGTGAGAAATTTCTTTCCTCCAAGAAAGCATTTGTAAGAATACAGGTGGTCTACAGTGGATATTAACAGTAACTCCTGCTGCATCACAATTTCTTTGACCTCTTCACTCAGTTTTTGGTAGAATGTTAGAGCTTTATAACTGGATTTTTCCTCTGTGTTTGACTAAACAACAGAATCCAATTTCCACTAATGAGTGAAATCACCATTGTATTTATGAATTTCATTGATTTGATCAACAGTCAAATCCGTCTTCTGCCATAGCAAATGAGACCTTTTGAGGGAGGAGAGCAAGCATGTCCTAAAATTCCTGCTCCTGAGAGAGAAAACTTTTCTTCGCACCACACCATCTGTTCCTGCTCATCTGCCAGCTACTAGTTTATGCTCTCCAGTGTTGCAGATAGGAGGCAGGAATTGATAGCTTGCAAAGAAATTTTCTCAAGTGGCAACTAAAACCCATGAACCTAGTATCAATTGTGAAAACTATGTCTCGGTGATGCCAATGAGATCATAACTCTTCAGGAATGTGCATGTCTGTAACTCCTCTTATTCATTCTCTGTGCTATCTGCATTTGCATAGAGGCTCCTAAGTTGGGCTCCCAATGAAATTGTATTACTTGACTGGAGATCAAGTAAGGGAGTTACAGTCCTACTTACAATAAAAAATCCCTAGAAAAATTCTGCATAATAGAATGTTGATAGAGAAAGCCTGACTTAGTGGGGATCTTCAGGAAGAGTGGGGATTTATCTTTTAAAACTCCTTTTATCAGAGGCAAAAGTGGAGAATAGAAAATAAAAGCTCAAGAGCTCTTTCTGAAAATTGTTAATAATATTTTTAAAATTTATGGCCTTGAGTTGGATGATTAAACATCATCTGGCAAAGCTGTCAACAGGTGCTTCAAAAGATGGAGTTGCTCTCTTTGCAATTCACTGTGATTGTTGAGAGGGAAGCTGTTGAGGCAATGGGATGTCACATCTGAGCAAATTTAAGAGCAACATTCCTTGTTGGCAATTTACAGGATCTGGGAGAACTGAAGAATCTTTGTCTTAGATGAACTTCTCATTGATATTATAGAGGAAATTCTGCTGCCATACACTATTCTTGAAGCTTTTACAAGGTTAGCAAAACCCCTTCCAAATCCAAACAGCAAAAAAAAATAAATATTTTTGAATTATTAATTGTTTCTATATTTTGTGGTATTAAAATGAGAAAAATACTTTAGTCCAGAAAATACTAATCCAGCAGTCAGAGTTCTAAAAAAGTCATAAGAATGTTAAAGAACGGTTGCATGACCAGTGCTGCAGCCAGGGATTTGGCTACTTAGACCATAGGACTCCAAGAAACCTGGTCTAAATGGGGGCTGAGGGAACTGGTGGATGGAGTTACTAAGTCACAGTCTACCATATTTGAGAAGTCATAGAATCATAGAATCTTCCAGTTGGAAAAGACCTTTGAGATCATCAAGTCCAACTGCACCCATTATCCGCTAAACCATGTCCCTTAAAAACTCATCTATCCTTTTTTTAAACACCTCCAGGGATGGTGACTCAACCACCTCCCTAGGCAGCCTGTTCCAGTGCCTCACCCTTTCAGTAAAGAAATTCTTCCTAATATCCAGTCCGAACCTCCCCGGCGCAATTTATGACCATTTCCCCTTGTCCTATCACCTGTCACTTGAGAGAAGAGATCAACACTCGCTCTCCCACAGCCCCCTTTCAGGCAGCCGTAGACAGCAATGTGGTCTCCCCTCAGCCGCCTCTTCTCCAAACTAAACAACTCCAGTTCCCTCAGCCGCTCCTTGTAGGACTTGTTCTCCAGCTCCTTCACCATCCTCGTCGCCCTTCTCTGGACGAGATCCAACACCTCAATGTCCTTCTTATACTGAGAGGCCCAGAACTAAACACAGTACTCAAGATGTGGCCTCATTAGTGCCAAGTGCAGAGGTACCATAACCTCATGTCAGTCTGGTGAAGTTCCCACTGAGTGGAAAAGGGGAAACATAACTCCCATTTTTAAAAAAGGGAAAAAAGAAAAATCCAGGGAACTACAGGCCAACCAGTCTCATCTGTGTTCCCTGCAAGATCATGGAGCAGATCCTCCTGGAAACTCTACTGAGACACATGGAAAACAAGGAGGTAACTGATGACAACCAACATGACTTCACTGAGGTAAAATTGAACCTGACAAATCTGGTGGCCTTCTACAATGAGGCTACAGCATTAGTGGATAAGGGAAGAGTAACTGACAGCATCTACCTGAACTTGTGCAAAGCATTTGGCACTACCCTGCACGACATTCCGTTCTTTTTATTGGAGAGACATGGATCTGGCAGAAGAACCGCTCAGTGGATAAGGAATTGGCTGGATGTTCACACTCAAAGAGGTGTGGTCAATATCTCAATGTCCAAGTGGAAACCAGTTATAAGTGGCATTCCACAGCAGTCGGGATTAGGATCCATGTTGTCTGACATCTTTGTCAGAGACATGGACAGTGGGATTGAGAGCATCCTCAGCAAGTTTGACGATGATATCCAGCTGTGTGGTGTGGTTAACATGCCGGGGAGACAGGATGTCATCCAGAGGGACCTTGGCAGACTTGAGAGGTGGGCTTGTGCAACCCTGAGGAGGTCAATAAGGCCAAGTGCGTGGTCCTGGGTCGGGGCAATCTCAAGCAAAATTACAGGCTGTGCAGGGAACGAATTGAGAGTAGCCCTAAAGAGAATGACTTGGGGGTGCTGGTGGATGAAAACTTGACATGAACTAGCAATGTGTGCTTGCAGCACAGAAAGCCAATCACATGGATTCAAGCTTCGTCAGGGAAAGTTTAGACTTGATGTTAGGAAAAAGTTCTTCACTGAAAGGGTGATTGGCCATTGGAATGTGCTACCTAGGGAGGTGATGGAGTCGCCGACCCTGGAGGTGTTTAAGGGGAAACTGGATGAGGCACTGAGTGCCATGGTTTAGATGATGGTGTTAGTGTTGGTGTTAGTGTTGGGATATAGGTTGGACTCGATGATCTAGGAGGTCCTTTCCAACCTTATGATACTGTGATACTGTGATATCCTGGGCTGCATCAAAAGAAGTGTGACTAGCAGGTCGAGGGAAGTGATTGTTACCCTGTACTCCACTCTTGTTGAGACCTCACCTGGAGTACTGCATTCAATTCCGGAATCTTCAGCTCAGCAAGGACATGGGTATGTTAGAATGAGTTCAGAGGAGAGCTACAAAGATTATCACAGGGAGCACCTTGCATATGAGGACAGTCTGAGAGAGTTAGGATTTTTTAGTCTAGAGAAGAGAAGATTTTGTAGTCTTCCAGTACTTAAAGGGGGCCTAGAAAGATGGAGAGGAACTTCTTTTCAGGGAGTGCAATGACAGGATGAGGGGTAACAGTTTTAAGCTGAAAGAGGGTAGATTTAGATTAGATATTAGGAAGAAATATTTTCCTGTGAGGTTGGTGAGGCACCGCAACGAGTTGCCCAAAAAATTCGTGGAAGCCCTATCCCTGGTGGTGTTCAAGGCCAGGTTGGATAAGGCTTTGAGCAATCTAATGCTGTTCCTGCCCATGGCAAGGGGGTTGAAATTAGACTATCTTTAAGGTCCATTCTAACCCAAACCATTCTATGATTTTAGGATTCTACTCTGTGTTTACAGGCTTCTCTCCAAGATGCCTCGATAATATAATCAACCTGCATTTGCTCATGTCATTCTTGCAGACACTTTAAGGAATACTCGCATTTTTTCCACTGTGGCGTGGCATCCCTATCTCAACTTGGAATGACACATGGGTTTTGCTGTGCTCTAGAGTACGTAGTTCACACTCCTGTACTTTGATAACGGGAGCAGACAATTCCATCTGTAAAACACAGTACTTGTCTTATCTTATGTGCTTCAGAGAGACACTAGGAGGATACCCCTCTAAACACGAACCAGTGACACAATTGTTTGAATTATCACTATAGCTATGAATCACAGAAAATATGAAATAAAACTTAGAATGTAGTAAAAACAGATTGCTAAAATGAGATGATACAAGGATGTTTCTGGTCTGTGTGTTTGTTTCTTCAAAAGAAGAAAAGGTTGGAGCTCCCTGAAACAGGGTTTTCAACTTACCACTGTGGTAGCTAAGCAACATTACATTCAGTAAGATAATTAAATTAACTAAAACATTCATTCTTTCAAGTACTTGCTAGTTCCCTGTTCTCCAGGATATGACAATTACGTAAGAGAGCCTGAAAGGAATTCTATCATCACTGTTGTTTCAGCATTTAATTCCTGTCCTTCACCCTCAATTAAATCAATGAGTTTTAGGCGCCTGGGTGTTTTTGAAAATTCCTTTACGTGTGTCTCTCTATCTTCAGGTTATGAGATAGTTTAAAAATCCAGCTTGTGGGCCAGAAGGCCACCTGAAACCTATACATTAAAAAGACTTGTGTGTTTTCTATTGTTATTCTGCATTTTGAGATACCTTGGAGTGAGAAATCATTCATTTGCAGCTCATCTTGAATACAAACTCTTCTGTGTATTATAATTAAAAATATGCAATTCTCTTTAAGAGCCTGACACTCTGACTCGTGACATCCTGCCCATTGACCAGTATCAACCACATAGGCAGACTGTCAACAGCCTGTCCTTGACCAGGATTGGCAACATAGGACTGCTGCAACCTGCACTGTTGATATAATTCTCTTAAATCATGCTACCATTGGTGGACTCAAGGGGTGGTGTGACTCTCACTGCATTCAAAATGAATTTGTATGGTTAGCTGTTGTGACAAGATGACCTCGACTTCAAGCCTACCTGGCAGTCCACCAGAACCAAGACATTACTTATGATCCCGTGTTTGCTAATGGGAATTGGGAGAGTTGTATTATGGGCACATAATTGCTCATCTTTCCTACCATCTTAATAAAGCTTTGTTTTGCATTTTGTTGTCACACTCCATTACTGTTCAGAACAACAAGCCCTTAGATCTTCCATGCCTATTATATTTCAGATACCTTCGTTGGAGAAATAATACATTACGACTTCCCTGAAATCAGTGCAGAATCAGTCACAATCATGTGACAGACCTATCTTGCAGAATTTCAGGTGTATTTGTGTAGTATACTTGAAATACAATGCAAGAACACTTTTTTTTAAAGAGGAGGAATTTAACTTCTTGCTTTCCCCAACTGGATAAAACCTGAAACTTTTGAACAGAATTTCTAATAAGTATATATTTTTGAAGGTATACATAGTTTTCAAATATTCACATATAATCAGATTTAAAATGTGTTCATTTTTTCCCTGTTGCAGGGCTTCATTCCACCTGCATCACACTGTAATGAAATCCTTTGCTGGATAAGTAATTAGGAATTCTAGGAAGAGTTATTCACTTAACCTTAGATTTTGCTGCTTGTGATAGTGTGATAGTCCCTAACCAACACTGAGAATATTTCTTTCAATGGTGTGGAATGATAGCTGAAACAGGTTCTTCTAAATCCACCACCTGCTCTTTAATTTGCCTGTATGTAGGTAAAAATATTTTTCTATAAGGAGATGTCACGCTTCTTTTTGATAATGTATTTTATTAAATGCAAAACAGTGAAGTTAAAGGTCTGGTTTAAACCAACAAAAGAAATGAAATTTACCACTTCATTGTTAACTTACTCCATATGCCTGGTTAATGCAGCACATAATAGGAAAGCTGGCAGCTGCTCTAAAACCATTGTATTACCATTAGAACCAATGAAATTGTTTGAAAAGATATACTGAAGTGTTGGAGCATTCCCTTCATTTTTGTCTACTTAAGCCATTCTCATAACTTGTTTTAATTTTTTTTTTGCACCTGCTTATATATACACTGGTTTCTATCACAGCATGCAAAAAATAACAGATCTTGAGTCAGAGTCAAACCTGGTGGATTAAATCTGATTAAAAAAAATGGTGCAAAATTCCGACATGATCATGAAACAAAACTAAATCTAGCCTTATACCTTTTCCTATTTCCCACATTAAGCCCTCTCTTCTTACTTTGATTTATAGTTTCTCAAGATCTTCCAAACGCCTCTGGGTTTTTAGATTAACTTCTATGACTCTTTCCCATTAAACCTCTATGGAGTGCACATTTTTTTTCAGTTTGACATCTCTTCTGCCACATTTTATACCTTATCTCACGCCTTATATTTTTCCTTCTTCCTTGATAACTAATTCCTCTAGTTCTCTTTTCTCTTACCTGTCTTCACTCATTTTTTTTGTAGTTTAAACACTGTTCTTCATCTTCTAATAAATTGTTTTATTACTCTTCACAATTCTTTTCTTAGTCATTAGAGGCAGTCTTTCAATCAGCTCACATTTACCAGCTGAGAATTAGGCATCTAGTTACTTATTTAAATGTTATATTATCTCCAATGGGTGAAATAACAGACATCTTGAGAGTGGTGGACTGTGAAGACCTTTTTTTCCATTGCCTGCTGGATGAAACTAAATGATTAGACGGCTTTTTTTTTTAGAGGTCTGAGGGTGAATAAGATTTTCCTAATTTGGCAAAGATAACATTGAAATTCAAACCCATTTTCCTGTAAATGTTTTTGAAGCACTTTTCCAGCATGACATGTACCCTGTCCTCTAGCATTTATAGTCTATTTACAGTAGGTTGGATTGAGACCATGTGGAGCATGTCCTAAGTCCTTTGAATCTCGGTTAGTAATGCCTGCTACAACATCTAACATCTAACGCCAATGCTCAGGAACTGTTTCTTATTAGAAATGTGGATTAATTAATTTATTTAATCCTGCTTCTGTCTAGATTAGCATGTTTTGGTTTTTTTCATGTATTATGCTTTTAAAAAACCTTAAAATTAATAAACTCCCATCCCCTAAATGAAAAAAAAAGCCTTACTCTAATACTCAATATAAGTAATTTCTCTCAAGAAAAATAGAACCTTGCTTACAGAACTACTTCTTGTGATAGAGATTTAGGATAGGAATAAAAAGTCATCAATTAAAACATTTCTGGTGTCAGATTTTTACTTAGAGACTGAAGACAGATTTGAAGGACATTTTATATACAAAGAACACTGATATTTAGCAGACTTTGTATATGCACATAGTTGCAACCTGCTCCTTTAGGCATTTTAATTTGTGGGGTTG
Source organism: Dromococcyx pavoninus (assembly GCA_033558185.1). Lineage (NCBI taxonomy): Eukaryota > Metazoa > Chordata > Aves > Cuculiformes > Neomorphidae > Dromococcyx > Dromococcyx pavoninus. Next base: position 3,372,488 of record JAUMJL010000025.1, read on the forward strand.
TATTGGAGGGTTTGTTAGATTGGTTGGATTTTGGTAGCAATTTTGCTTGTTTGGAAAAAATATTGTTTTCCTGAAAATATTAAATAATTTTAAAGAATTTCATCTTATTTTGTATTAGATATTACCTTCTTTTATGATATATTCTTTCATGGACTTAAAAATAAGTAATTTTTAGGTGTGAATTCTTGGTTTTAAGAATATTCTAAGTGATAATAACTTGGCTTATTTTAAAAGCTGATACACATTTTCAAGATTTCCTCACATTATATTACTTTTCTTGATCATAATCTTACAGGTTTATAATAATCTCTGTAGACGTATCCTAGTCTTTTATAAATAAAAAATAATAATCTAGTGTTTTCCAAACTTTATGGAAAACTTAATGATCCTTTCAGCATCTAAAAGATATTTTAAATTTGGAGAAGTATTTTATAATTAAATAAACTATACTGCATAATATTTTTGGCAGGTATTGAGGTATGATCTGAATACAGTTTACAAAAGCAGCATTACATTATTATTAGGTATTCCTAGGCTATTTATTTAACTATATTTATGTCAGTAACAGCATTTGAGAGAAAAAAATAGGAGATCTGACTATCTTTCAGTTAGGATAAATAACATAAAGGCAGTAGGTTTGAGTTATTTTCATATATTCGTGACATGTATAACACAACCTCAGCGGTATAAAAGAGTAAGGACCAGATTTGCTTGCTTAATCAAAAAAGTTCAAGATATATTGTAGAAAGGCATAGTCTTCTGCAGGTCCTATGTCTTTCTTGAGAGTCCCATGCAGATGTCTTGGACACCTGTGGTGTTGCTAATGGTACCAGGAGCTCGTGTTTAGGCAACTGAATCCCTATCAAAAGTTGGATTCAGTTCCATATGATGCCTGCACATAAGTGGTCATCCAGCCAATGGGTCATCCAGCCAATGGGTCAGAATGGGTAGCTGACTGATGAGTGGATGCCTATGTTACAATGAGCTGAAATGCGCTTTCAGCACCTTTGACAGTATTTACCAGAGCTCTGTTGATTTTAATGGGGGTTATAGGCACTAGCTAACAGGAACTATCCTGTGTTTTGGGCTGCAGGTAATACTTTGTAGATATTAGGGATTTGATACAGATCCATAAACACACATATCCAATACTTTCTGAGAATCTCTAGGATATGTGAAATATCTGCGTAGGAATGGTGGATATGACATGGGAACTGTGGGAGATCCACACCTTTCTGGAATAATAGCTGGAAACCAGACAGGATACAGAGCTCAAAAAAGTCAAAGAAAATTTTACAGTTTAATGGCCTTTTCTGTACTGTGCTTGAGTTATCAATTTCTTTATGCTTACAATGAACATGGATTGCAAAATATGGAAAAAAAAAGAAAAAATGGAGTCATATTCTCTTTAGCTCAGTCTGTCCCAGACCCACCCATTGCAGGAGGGTAGGAGAGCATTTGTAAAAATGATCATCCTATGCCCTTTTCTTTCTTTGTATTCTTCCTCAAACGTCTACTATTGGTCTAAGCTAGGACTCTGGGTTAGAAAATCTTTGATCTCCTCCTTCACAACCATTGTATTTTCTTATAATGGATAGACTACAGATTATTTAGGAAAAGAGATAAGTTTTTCTTTGTCAATGATTTTGATTTTTAAACAGCAACAAAAATTCTATACCAAAACTACAAAAAAATTATAGAACTTCAAGAAGTAATAAGCTAGTAATGTTAAACACATATGTTAAAAACATATGACTGAAGCATTTTTTTGTTTAATTTCTTCCAAATCCTGTCTGCAATAAAGTCCTAATAAAAATCTCGGAGTGATTCCTGGAGATTGTCATTAGGTTACTCATGGAAATATTTTTTTGAAAATATGAAAAACAAGAAGAATATATTCAGGTTACACAATTTCAAAAAGTCCTGAAGTCTATTCACTATCAGACAAATTTCTTGGTAGCAGAGATAGGAAAATAATAATGTCAATGAGGACAGATAGCATGTGTAACGGAGAAACATTAATCTGATAATAAAATAGATATTCACCATTGTGAAATTATGTGAAGTTTTATAGCACTGACAAGTCATTCTGGATTTTGATACTGAGGTCTCCTTGGGAAAAAACCTTCCCAATAGTGAAATTTCTGGTAACATTTTACTGACTTTCTTCCAGGTATTTTATCTTGGCAGAAGCTTGTATCAGTTTCTGTCTGAATGCCATTCCTTGAATTAATGAAAAGGTGCCATAATCGTGTTTACAGAATGTACTCTGTGGTATCAAGCACATGATGTGACGAATACTGTACCTGCCATACGGAGATCAGATACGACAGGAAATGTAACTCATTAGCCTTATCTCCACTTGTGTTTGGATTTAGTATGCAGATACGTTCTGCATAATACTGTAAATGTAACTATGAGTAGGACACTTAAGAATTTGTATTTAATTACTCTACAAGATCCTCCAAGAACCTTCCTTCCCTACAGATGAGCCAGTAGGAGATTCAATAACTTTGCCTCAGCTGGAAATTGCTCTTTGCAATAAATCATGGTCATTTCATGCTTTGATGCACTGTAACGAAATGTGTTAAAAAACCCCCAAACAAAACAACAGAAACCAACCAAACCCCAACTTTCCACAAAGCTAATTCTGGCTATAATCAATGTAGCAACTTTTTTTTCTCTAATAACTAAGAAAAAATATAAACAGTCACATACAGTTATATAAATGAGGGTTTCTGAAAAGCTCCTTATATGGCATAGTCTTGAGCTCTAATTTGTGAATGCTGAAGGACTACAGATTTTTGCTCTGTGTTAGAAGGTTGCTTTGGCTATGTAGGCAGACAAGGGTATGACATAGCTGTTTAGTTATACACACTCAATAATCTTAGATTAAGGGCTGTTTCAAAGAAGATGTTCATCCTAGAGACATTCAGAATTTTTTAACTTTCTCTGCTTTTCTTAGGTGTAGATTCACTGAAGGATAGAAATTCAAATTATTCCTAGATTTATTATTGCCATTCTAGAAATATTTATTGTGTTAGAAATTAAAATAATTGTCAAATATGTTTGAAAAACTATTTCCATTACGTGAAACTTCCACAGAAATGTGAAGAAAAAAAAATCTGACGTAGAAGTAATTATCTGTATTTTCTCAATGGAAAACATCACCTCTGTATCAAACAGAATAGTCATTGCAAGGTATCTTGAGCTATCTTCCTACACATCGTTAAGGTCCTGACAGATTTTCTCCCCTGTTTTAACAAATTAGTTTCAATTTTCTGGACAAGTGGAACTAGATTATGTGCCCTTTGGTAACAAGGGAATGTTTATGAACTTTTCAACTGGAAAGGGATAACTGTAAGAGAATAGGGAAACACGATATACAGCAGAACATAGAAAAATATATCTTCTCAATGTCTCAGTAGTACCCTGAGTAGTATCCTGACCTTCATTTTTTTGCCTATTGCCTGTCACCTATTCCTGTCACCAAGCACCACAGAAAAGAGCCTGACTCTGATGTCTCTACCCTTTAAGTATGTATTGATGAGATCCCTCCCAAGCATTCTTTTCTCCAGGTTGAACTATCACAGCTCTCTCAGCCTTTCCTCTGAGAGTTGGTCCAGTCCCTTCATCATCTTTGTTGTCCCTCCAGTATTTCCACATTTCTCTCAAACTAAGGAACCCAGAACTGGACTCAACTCTCCAGGTGTGGCCTCACCAGTGCTGAGTAGTGGGGAAGGATCACCTCCCTTGACCTGCTGGTAGGACTAAGGAGGAAACAGAAAGAAAACACAGGGAATCAAGAAGGAAAAGATGGAAATAAGAAAAAATACAGAGGTAAGTGTTATTTTTTGTTTCTTTGTTTGGAAGGACATATGTTCAGTCATGTAAATGTTGTTAGGTACAACTAATACAAGTTTAGCAGATCAATACAATTAGTCTCATAGTAACCTAAATACTGAATATTATTTCAGAATAAGTTAGTTTTATTACAAATAATAACCATGCATTCAACAGTATTCATCCACACTTCATGGAAGTATATGCTTCCAAAGCACGTTATGGAAATTGTCATTATTTAGGTGGAAAAACGTATGCACAATAATAAAAAGTGATTTGCCAACAGTCTCAAAGTAAGCCAGTAGAAGACTGAAAATCGAACTCAGATCTCTAAGGTCCCAGTTGATATCATCTCAGTAGGAATACATTTTGCATTGGACAAATTTGTATTTAATTTAATTATAAACTAGTAATGGCATAATTAATATTAATTGGATCTCTTGTATTTTCCAGATTGTTGACTGAATTAACCAAAAATTATATACATAGTTCTTTTGCAGATAAATATGGCAAATTGAAGGTTAAATGTCAAATGTCAGTGTTTGTTTCTATTTCCATTTAATTGATTTCAATATACAGATAACAAAAACCCTCACAACACATTACTGAAAAACTCAACAACTAAGTTTATTTTCATTAATGGCTTTTTAATACGAATGGTACCATTCTGCTTTCAAACATAAGTCCGAGCAACTTCCCTTAGGTAAGAAAGTTCTCACTTTGAAGAGAAATTAGCTCCAGTCTGGTGCACCTGATTTTCAGGTGCCTGCAAACTAAACTCTTCTGTAATTTTCCTTAAAGCTCTTTCTTAGATTCCATTATATACAACGTTGTGATGGCAAAGCAAGCAATAAAATGTGAATACAAAAAATTGTAAACAGAAAGAAGACTTCTATTTTTTTTCTCCATTCTGTGTATTGCAGACTGTTTACAACACTCGCCTGGTATCCATGTCACAAATATCACTGTCATGTCAATATATGATTTTACATGAAAGTGAATACTAATTTACCAAGTCAAAGTTTAGCCTTTACAGTTCCATGAGTAGAGTGTAAATAGACAAAAGCATCTTGTACTTTCTAAAAAAGTGTTTCTGAAACATAGATATAGGGTATTCTTAAATTCTGGAAATAATTTTCATGAATAATAAATCTCTGTTTAAGAGAACATCATTCCACTCTCATCAAATAAACATTGGTGTAATTCAAGTACCCTAACGAGCAAAGTAATAATGAAAAGAATCTTTTAGACAGCTGGTAGCATAGTTTTATCATATAGATATTTTTTGTTATGTTTTTTCAAAGAATCTTAATTTTCCCCCTATCTTAAATTCTACAAACACAAATGATAGAACCTTTTCCGTATTCTCTGCAATGACATTTGCAGTAAATTTAATTTATAATTTTGTACGAAGTATCCACTGCTGCACTGCCATTGAGATTATTGAAATGATAGTTCTGCTAGATAATCTATCAATCCAAACTGCAGGATTTGGACCAATCTCGTCTATATTAAAATTACCTTCCCTGTAAGAAAGACATAATTCTTCTCCTTTCTTGCACAACTTTGCCTTCTGTTTTGAATTTTATGAATAATTGCTTTCTACTGATCAAAAACAAATTCTAATATACTGCACACATGGCCATTGATCACTATAAGCACTAATGTATAAATAAAAATATGTTTGTTTCAAACTAAAACTGGCACCTCTATAATAAGACCTCATGCACACAAGACAGTACATTACTATACCATACCCAGAAAAACTGATTGCTCAGTTTTTGTGAGAGCTTTTTCAACTGAAATATGGAAACTATACTAATGAAATATAGAAACAATAGTATATATTTCCTGTGTACAAAAAAAAAATCTCTATGTACATGTTTTATTGTTAAATTAACTGAAATCTGGGATTCCCCATTAATTAAGATAGTATTTCAGGTATGTATTTAAACCAAAATACATTTACAACTTTGGCTTGGTATATGACTATAAAACTGTTTTCTAGTTCTGTTTTGGATAAGATGTTCTTTGATATTCCCTTTCAGTTCTGTAGTGGGTAATTACCTATTCCACATGATTGCCATATGGTTTGTGTACAGTTGTTCATCTGTTTTTATTAAAGGCTATAAATAAATATAAACAAGTCAGAATAGTGATGCATTAGAAATGTTTTTGAGCCCACTGGCATTTGATGCACTCCAGTAAATATGGTGAAAGTAAAGGGGAAGAGAAAGAAAAAGGGAAAACAGAAGGGAATGGTAAATGGAAAAGGGAAAGGGAAAAGAGAAGAGGAAAAGGGAATGGGAAAATGGAATGGGAAAAGGGAAGGAAAACCAATATTTAAAGTTAGCTGAGCGTGATTTTTTCTTTCTTACACACCATGTAATCTATATTACGTTTGATAGGTGTATACCAAAAATTTGGACATAAATGAAAACGGGTATCTACCCTGAAACCCTCCATACTTTATTTTTAAAGAATTTCTCTCACTTTCCAAAAAGAAGTGAGGAAATTCTTAAAAGTCAGTAATAATCTTCCTATTGACATCTTGGTGGTCTGACAATGGTACAAGAAGAATATTCCTTGAGTTATTTTCTGCTTTCTTCTTAATGGACATTACATGCTGTCCTGTTAAGCAGGAGGGGATGTTTCCCAATTCTTCTGCTCTTACATGTTCAATTATGAGAGGTAGGAAAAAGGACATCTAAAATTTAATTTTAACTTCCTAGTGAGAAAAAAACAGACAGAACTTGGAGTCCCTTTAGCAAATACTGCACTTAATTATTGTAATAGGAAAGGCATTATCATCAAGCAATATTTTGAAGGGGATGATGGAAAGAGAGGGTCTGAAAATATAATTTTTATCTTTTTATCTTTATTTGTCCGTTTTCTATCTTTTTTCCTTTCTAATTCTGCTTCCATTTTCTAAACCTCACTAACCAAAGCATTTTTTTCTTTTTTTTTTTTTCGGGTTTCACAAAATAAAATGAAAAGAAAAATGAAGATATTCTTGGAGAAAGAATGAGAGAACTTCACCTGAGCTCTGCCTGGATGGCAACTTATTCCCCTCCTAACTGATGCTCACTGACTATGAAGAGTGCTGTCTGACCCTGTCCCATCATGACTGGATTCATATTATAGTAGAGAAGTCTATTTTAAAAAACAGTTAATCCAAACAGTAGACTTCTTTCCTTTGTGAAAAAAACGCAATGTGATGCTATGGTTTGTAATCCATCCAGGGTTTGAATTTGATGCTAGGTATAAATATCCATCATTTTTAAGATGCCTTATTACATATGCTCTCAGCTTCCCACTTCCCTTCCAAAGAGGCAAAACTACTGTCACTTTTACAATCCAATCCATGGTACTGGATACCGTAGATTTCTGAAATGACACTAGAATCCAATGCGTGGGGAAATAACTGGGTCACTAGCAAAGAGCACTGTCTTCACTCTTCACAATATACTGCAATAGAAGTTAAAACATGTTTGGATCTTGCTTTCAACATAGTTAAAATAGTGAAGTACTCAGGGTAGTTTAATTGCTGAAAGGCTTTGAAACAAATGTATCAACATAATTTTATGAGAGAATCTTTAAAATATTACTAATCACTATATTACAAAATCCCCAGACATTCAACTGTTAGTAAGCACTACTCTATTTTATTTTTCAAAATGTAAGCACATGGTCCATTTGAAATCGTTTCATTACCTACGGTTGTATTTTTATTACTAAGTATGTGCACTGTTTATCTTAAATATATTCCACACAATACACAGTCATTGTCATCTACTAAATAAAACGACTTATTAAAGATTATACAAAATAAAAAAATTTTACACTCTTTCTAAAAACATTTTGATTGCAAAATAGCCACCAGTTGGTAACAGATATCTAATTTAGAGTTGAGGCATATTTCAGGCATGGGGCCACATTCCATGACAGAAAGTCTCCAGAGAAATGTTTGATCATACTTCATGGTGCATAAAATATGTCACAGCTGTTCTATAAAAGATATCAGCCATCAGGTAAGGCTGTCATTTGCCCTTGCTTTATTATATTGGAAAAACACAGAATTTCGGCCTCGTACTTGTGTGGGATTATTGCTCAAGAAAACATAACCTTAGTCTGCAGGCCTACTACCATACTCCTGCTCTATTTCAAAAGAAGGTAGTCATAAAATAAACATGGTAAGGAGAATAGATCTGGTTGATATTTTGTTTCAACATACACCCATTTCATACGTTATAAGTTGTGAATATGTTAAGTACTGGTCTGCATTAAAGCCAGGTTCTACAAAAGGATTGCATTTTTCTCTGGAGACTAGTTCCTTTCATTTGATTTCTGTTATGCATACATCTTATTTTGGTTCAAAATCTAATCCTGCGTCACAAATAATATATATAACAAAGGAACAATGGCAGTAAAAGTAGACCAAAATGTATAAAGATTTATTATAATTCCCATTAATTCACATATATTTAAAAATATATTTATGAATGTATCCACATTATTAATATTTTCATCAAAATTCATAGAAACTATAACTGCTAGAATTTTAGTAGAATTAATTTTTTTTTCTGCTATGTTCATCATCAGTAACTAGATTTATCAAAAATTCATGTCTCATTATTTATTGGGTAGAGAGGAAATTTCATACTTAAAAAAATAAAAATTGCCTATTAAAATACAGTTTGGATACTGACCTTTGTGTAACATTTATTAAAAGTGGTATGGTCACATAAAATACAATATTTTAATATGGAAGATGTAGGAAACATAGAGAAATGTGCTGGATAGACCAACAGTGAAAGTTTATAGTAGTTGTTGCATAATAAAGTATCTTTATTGAGATGCACAGATATATGCTATGCTCTTTTTCTATTTTAAAGTATTTAGAGTTTAGAGTGAGTTTACTGTTGATCATTTGAGATTATACCCCAGAGTCTTTGGTGTTTAAAATTACTCAAATTTGCAAAAGGAAACACTATCTTTAGTTAAAAAAGCCACAAGAAAAGCAGAAATGCAAGATAAAGAATATCATCGTAAAGGTAAGTTTATTCAGATTCACTTGAAATTATATATATGCTGATGAATAACAATTGCAGCGTTCAAGACAATTGGAATCAATTTTAGCTGTTGTGCAAATATCTTGGGGTTTTAAAAAACTTTTCAGACTTTAAGCAACCTATCTAAATTACAGTTTTAACATTAGTACTTTAGTAAGAAAATGAAAGCCATTATTTTTTAATTGAATTTGAAGAAACAGTTTTCACAGAGAATTAATGTACGACACAACAGACAAAATCGATTAAGGCCTGCCATCTGGCAGAAGTCTAGAAAAGTTGCTGCCATATGTTTTGACCAAGACTGCAAAATAAACTGTTTTATACTGTCAGCACCTCCAGTTCTGTTTTATAAATTACATTCAGTTTTATTATATATATGAAAAAGATTAGGAAAGGTTTCATCTATGACTGGAAGCTTAATTGGAAAACAGACGCTATATAAAATTTTAAAACAGGCACAGGGTGAATGGGGCTGAGTTTGAAAGCTATTTGACAGCTGTAAATAACAAAAGTGCAAGAATTGCTATAAATTGTTATTAAGCATATCTTTTATTCTTAATCAGTGACATTTAAATAATTCTTCAATATTGAACAATTGTAGTTTTTCTTTGATAGTAATTACAGAAGAGAACACAATATAAAATTCCTGGGAGGAAGGGAAGGATGTTCATAAAATTCATGGGTAATATTAAGAAGTGGTGAAATAAAGAAAAAAATTCATTTTTTTCTTAAAAGGATATAGTTTCATAAAGAATAGATTTTAAAAATCAGTATATATGTATGCTGCTGTTGGAAAAATAACATATCAGGTTCAAATGAAATTTAGGAATGTTAATCTCTTTTGCAGCTGCTATTTTTGTTTTATGGTACTTTTACAGCTGTTTTTAATTTCTTTTAAGAAATACTAAACCTTTCGGAGTGTTCCCAAGTGAAACACCACGGTACAGATAATTGGTTTCATTGCAATTCTGATTATGAACATCATTTTTCAGTTGTTACTTTCAAACTATATACACAGCTAAATCTGTAAGTCATTTTCTTTATTTCAGCTACTTTCAAAAAGGGAGAAAATAGCTTAAAATATCACAAAGCCCTAATGTCTTTGTGAGGATTTTTGATGTTTGAAACTATTTACTCACTAACAAAGACTGTTCATTATAAATCCAAAATTATCTTAAAACATATTTCTGCTTATATAATAAATATATGGGAACAAATCAATTATTACTGACATAAGACACTATAAACTGACATCTCTATGCAACAGAAAAGCCCTTGTATTCTAAAAAGATCCACTTAGAGGGAATATAGGTAAAGAATAATTTTAATTCAATTTTGAATTTCATAGCAACTATAACTGAAATGCTGCTAATAATATCTCCAATATTACCTCTGTCCTGTATTCTGTGTACATCATGACCTGGTTTGTTATCACAAATCTTGTAGAAAGAAAACAGGCTAACTTTTTCTCCCCTCTTCTCCTCCCTTGGGCCTTTGATTAAATGGGGCAGAAGGTATTAAGAAACACCTGGATATTTCTTTTTATCCTGATGTTCAACATGTGGCTCCACATTGTATTTACCACGTATCCTCTAAGCCTTGAAGCAAATAAGATTTTATTTTTCTTCACAAGCTTCTATCTATGTCATCACAAACATACCAGTGTGTTTCATAAAGAGTAATGAATTTATTCTCAGAAAACTTTGTTGAGATCAGGAAATACTTGAATGAATATTTACAATGGCAGAACAGAGAGAGGCACTAAGAGCTGTAGTTACATTTCAAACAAAGGAGAAACATACACAGAACCCAGACTGATCTTAACCTGTGGCCTCTGTCACAAGACAGCTCTCTCTTTTTCTGAGAATCCTAGCTTGTTCAGGTTGCTCCAAAACGTACTTTATTTTTTGCCCAGTGTGCTTGAGCATCTAAATCATAGTGCTCTGAATTTGCATGGTTTGGCTTGGGCCTGAAATTAAATGGAGAACAAAATTCAAAAACATATGTGATCAAATAATAAATGACCTTATGAAAAGAAGTGGACATAGGGAAGCAGAGTTAACACTGCATGTATAACCTTAACTTTATCTTTTTTTATTGTGCATTTCACTTAACACTGGGGTTAGGGGACAGCAGAGGTAGTGAAATTTTTTTAAAGAATACTTGAAAAACAGAAAATCCAAACTATTTCGTTGTAGTGAAAAATTTATTCAATGCAATTTCTGTATGTCTTTTTTTTTATTTATACACACATATTTACAAATAATGAGGTAGAAAGGTTTGCCTTATTCTATATATAATGTCTCTTTAAAGTCTTGCTTTCTTCCATAAGCATTCTCACATATTTTACAATAAAAGATAATACACCTTCAGGATCTATTTTATTGCCTGTGGACTATCACTCATTTCAGAATTCCCTGTTATGTTTCTCCAAGCTACACACACATGCATAGAACCACAGAGAATTTAAGGCAGATATTTATGACATCAACTACAAAATTCATGATGAATTCATATAAACCCTTATCCTGGTTCACACATCAACATCAATTTCATTTCAGCTCTAAGAAGCACATGGTAGACTAAAACTAAGCCTTATTCCCAGTTTCATATTTTCAGGCAAGTACTCATTGCCACCTCTGTGACTTAGGAACCTATGTCCTGTTTTAAAACATGAAGTACAAAGGCGACTAATCCTAATTTACAGACAGTTGAGACTTAGGGCTTATTGAAAGAGAAGAAAGTGACAAGAAGAACAATTGAGAACTGTATCATGCAGGAATTTCTATTTTTTAGATAGTTATTATGAGTTCATTTATTTGTTTATTTGTTTTGAGGTAGATAACACCTCACTGCTATATGACTGGCACATTTGAAAACTGTAACTGCACTTCAAACAGCTCAGGTCTTCATTCTAAACAAAGTTAAACCACTGAAATTGGTAAAATAATAATTCTTAAAGGGTGTTCACTACCAAATTTCTCAGAAAACCATGCTTTGAGAGAAGGTGAGTTTTTTGCTTACAGTTGTTTGGTATCTTTATTGATAATCTGGAGAAACATTAAATTTTTACTGGAAAAGCTTGCTGGTGATATATGAATTGGTGAAGTAGTATCAGTGCTGTCATTCATATTTCTAACCAATACCTGCTCTTTCTGTAATTTTCCGTCCTGAGCAAAACAGTTCCAGCATTTCCTCACTTTAAGTTACTATTGTTTAGTAGAACTTTTTTAAACAGTTCTTCAGCAAAGGTAAAATACTCCTTAATTCTGGACTGGTTTTGTAACAGAGGAGAAGAACCCTTCTGATTCTTAAACTGGATTTTCTGTCAGAAACATAGCATCTTATAAATATGGTGACAATATATTTGCATATGAATTGAGAATGAAGAAAGCAATAATATTGTCGAGATTGCTGCTGAGTGCCAGGAAAGACAGTAAGGGTCTATAAATGTCAACCATACCATAGTGTTCCACATGGACCAGCATACTTCGAGATGGAGAGAGACTGCATGGAGGAATAAACTCTGGCATCAGTTTACAAAATTGCAGCCTGCTCACTACATGTGCTAAATGCCTTGGTCATTCCACAGGTTGGTACAGTTAAATTTAATTCAACAACTGCTTTTTGAGTTTATCCCAAAAAACAGAAGGACAATCTTATTGGATTTTTTTTTTCAATTTCTCTATTAGAAAGGCTTAATTATAGAGCCATGAACATGATTCTTGAGAATATGTATAGAAAAGGCATTGTCAAATACTGGCCACTTAATATGGAAGAGTAGAACCAGATTGAGATCAGCAGTATTTCCTTAATTCGGACATTCATCTTTACTCACATTTATGGTACTCATTCTTGTATGATGATTTTAACTGATACATGTGAATAGACTACAAATGAGCAAAGATTCCCGTGTGATCAAGAAGTAATTGTACTTATTTTTACAGAAAAACAAATGGTATACTACTAACCTGATATAGAATATGACACAAATTGAAAAAATAATATTCACGTTCTTAATAAAACAAAATAATACTTACCATTTTTTGCAGTAAGACCAATAAGGAGTGGATTTTGCACTCTGATCTTCTCCCCAGACTTTCATTTGCTAATCAAAATACATAACAAGAATCCATGTAAGTAATATATTATTCTTTTTGTACTAACGAGTATCTTGCAACAAAATATTATAGTAAATGACTTCATGTTTGGCCTAATTTTTGAAATCAATACATCACAAGCTCATGGATAGCCTGTGTTGCTTACAGTCCTTTCTTTTAAAAACATGTTAATAAGTGTCGAGCACACATCAGTTACTCATGCACTGAATATTTTATTCTAATATATCCTAAATCTAAGAGGCATTGCAAATTTGTGTCTGCATTCAGCTTTTTCGACTCTAAAAGATTGTGTAGTCGAGGAACCTAAACCTACTGTGTTTCTGCCCTAAACACTGAGGAAAGACAAGTTGTTCCCAGAGCAGGACTTCAAGACACCTTGCTCTCTTCCTTGTAGAGCTCAGAGGGAAATGCATGCACAAACAGAATACCCCCTTAAGGTTACCATTTTCCTCATGGCACAATAAGCATAAAACACGTTATTCTGGCAGGGCCATTTTGTGCTCTTGTGAAGTGCACCTTTTAAAATTAGACATCAAGATGCCCGTGGCCATAATAGCATCTCAAGGGGAAAAAAACAACACTTTCTTTCTTGGCTGTAAAACCACGTACCCTCAGTAAAGCTAAATTGAACAAAACTACCCTGATGTTTTCAGAATTTTCGAAGAAATAATGTAACAGTAGCCTACAGGTGGTAACATTTTAAGAAAAGTGCATCTGAATGGAGACCAAAGATTCCAACACAAGCACATTGACAGGACAAAAAACAGGACCCGAAGGAAGAGGAGGTACATGCCTCTATTTAGCATAAGCCTTAGTGTTGAGATCTTCATCTACAGAGGGAGGAGGCCCCTCCTAAGGCTAAGTGCTTTAGATTGTACATGCACAGTTTGAAAGTGGAACTCTCTGGAGAAAACTTCATGAGGGAGGAATAATGCTTTTTAAAAAATTTATTTTCACTTAAAGGAAAAAGTTTGATTCAATATACAGATGTGATCCTGCTCCCCCACCCTGCCTTTGATCTTTGAAAAGCTCTGGGTAAACACATGTAACAGCTCTCAGCTGCATTTGTTTAGCTTAGGTAGCTGGAATTTTACAACAGCCTGTTGGAAGAACAATTGGATTTCTACTGCAATTGTTCTGAAAGAGATTGAATAGTCTTTTCAAACTAAATAGGACCTCAAAGTATAAATTTACCTGTTATAAATTTAAATTAGTTGTAATGCTCATAGTCAGACAGAACTACTGATGACTCATTTTCTGTAGCAGATACAAAATTCCGTTGATCACAAGCAGACAAAGATACAAACTGTTAGTATGCTCAATTTTTTAAGCATATACTGTTATCTTTAAAACAACCAGCAGATGACAAAATTTATCCCTGATCACAGCTATATATTTTTTGTAGCTGGTCAATAGGTTATATTTAAAGAAATCTGCAGAAGTAGCGTTCAGATTCTAGGCTTTTGTAGTTACTCCCCAGCTTTCTGGAATGCATCTGATAGCAAGACATAAAAATGAATATTTCAGTCAGGAATATTTTCTGAAGAAGGAATCCTAGTTTCAAAAAGCAGTGGTGGTGTGGTAGTGATATGGTGTTATTTGAGACGTGTATGAAGTCACGTGTATACAGCAGATTGAAATATGTGATGTAGAAAGGTTTTTCAGGCAGCAGCTTGGAGTGCAATTGTAAATCATTTCCTCTTCTTAGCACTTAGGTGAGTGTATGAAATGTTGTCTTACCATCATCTGTAGAATGAATACAAAGAGTGCATTGTGTATACTTCTGTGTACAAATTTACACACACATGGACTAACAGTGTAATAGGAAAAGTTTATAAGTAAACTCACATTACCAAATTGTGTTTATATAAATTTACTTTTTCATTTAGCCATAAGTCTACCCATACAAGCATATAAATACAACTGCACATTTTTCCATTGAAATAGAAGTAATTTATTGTGTGTGTATGTGAAGTTACATCTTGTAAAATATATTAAAATGTGCTACATTAAAGCTACCTTTGATCCTTTTATGAAGTTTGGCTCAAAATCTATTATACAGCGAAAGTAAACCCTCCTTTTAGCAAATGCTGACAGTGAGATTTCAGGTGTTGAAGATTTCCTCAGCCTCACCTGATGTCATTTAAATTAATGGACAAGGTGAGCCATCTCTATGTGGATGAAGTGGTAGAAATGGGCCTTCTCTCTTTCTTCTTTAAAATAAATGTAGTCGTAGATTTTTTTAAGATGAAATTTACAATAATCACTGTATCTGAATTCCCTGTATGTAGGGTCTATTGAAAGGATAAAATATTTGCACTACCAGTAACATTGACCAGATCTACTTTAACACTAAAATAGCCAGACTGTCTTAATAATAGGTCCCTACCCAAAGCACATGAAAGCAATTAAAAATAATTACAAAAAAATAATTAGAAGACCTATAAAACACAGACCTACAGCTAAGCTAAATAATTAACTCTAGAACAAATAAAATTGACTATATTATTGCTGCTAACTTTAAAGTGCTGAAGACGGGGAAGAAAATGAGGAAAGAGACAAACATAAATTGGATACACCTTCACATACTTTGGTTTGATAGGTTACAGCTTATTTTCACATTTATCTGAATTCAGTTTTGCCACTTCTTAACTTCTTTTAACAAAGACTCTACGAAGTTTGAAAAATATGTGAGAATCAGAAGTAGTGCTGAGAGATTTTGTTAAAACACGTTTTCCATAAAATTGTAAGCTTTTTTTATGCTGATTCTATTTAGCTGCCATAGTGAGGTCATATTCTAAAATGTATTTTTCTCTCAAGTTAAGTTTCCTACTACTAGCAATTTCAAAAGATATTAGAATTCTGGTTATACAATGTCCATAACCATGGGTAACTTAGAAACTGGTATTGGAATACAAGCGAAGTTTACTCCCTATTTTGGACATCATTAAGAGGGAAGTCTGCAACTGGAAGGATGAAAGAAATTTTAGCCTTAGTGTACTTTCTTGGTTGTTATAAATAATGTCTCCCTTTGGCAGAAGACAATGAACTGTGCCAAATAATTCTTGCAAGAAGCAAACAACCACTGCTTAATTAGGCTCAATTAGTCATATACTTAGGGGCCAGTAAGCAGAATGGCAGATGTTGGGGACTGTTGAATTTGATGAGTTGAAGTTACTACAGCCCTGTGTCCCTAGTGAGGTTGAATGTGTATTCCCAAAAAGCATACACATTCCCAAAATGCATGCCTTTATACACATGTGTACTCAAGCACTAAACACATACAGACAGCTGGCCATACAGATCAGAATAATCAGTCAGTACTCACATGAAAACAAACAACAACAGCAGGAATTATGCTATTCCTTTTTTTTGCTGATCAGAATGAAAGTCTCTTAGAGAGAAATGCATTCACAGTAGTACAACTTGGATAACTCAGCAGCTGCACTTAGGCATGTGGCCTGCTCAGCAGTGGCTCTGGACCCTTCTCTCCAGTTGCTGGCACAAGTAGTTACAAGTCCCCAAGGCTGGAGCCCACTCCAGATCCTGGTACTCAGACCCCTCACACTTTACACACACACACATGCACATCACAGATCCCACGGGTAACTATCCTTAGACCAGTCCTATGCAGTCACTTGTTCCTGATCCCTGGCACTCCAGCTGCTTTGTGCACATACATAAACACGCACATGCACACACAAACAGGTCTTTAATTTGACTCTGAGGCCCTGGTCCTTCTGGAAGCTAACTCCTCCTGGTGCTTTATTTTCAAAGACAGACATGGCTCCAAGAGCACCTATCCAGCTCACCAGTTCTTCTGGTTTCACTAGCGATCACACAATGATATATGAAACCTCACCTACAGCTGCTGGAATTATAAACACACAGCCCCCTATGTCTCCAGTTGCTGTCCATTACAGCCTGTACAATCACACACACAGACAGAGAACAGGCAGACCCTCAGCCAGGAAAACAGAAATGGAGTTCAATGAAAAGACAGGACAGATTGCAGTGATGAGAGAAACGATACAGCTAGGCAAGTGTATTGACCAGGCAACTGTTCACATTGGACTGTCCCCATTTATCCCATTACCCCCCTATTTTCTTGCTTGTTCCTCCCCAAATAACTCTGATCTCTCGCTTTCCCTGTCCTTGGTTCTTCCCCTAAGCATCCTTATTATAATATCCCTATCATAATAAGGCTTCCGCAATCCCCAGATGCTCTTCCAGTTATTCATCCCATAATATATACTATAACCCTAGGCAGTAACTCCCTTGATCTCTGAGGTTGCCCATTTGACTGCTGGTACTGGGAGCCTCCCTGGCTCATAGCGCTGAGGGTCCCTTGGGATAGCCCTAATGGTGGTCAGGCAGAGTCCTCACTTCTCTGGCCTGGTTATTGGGATCCCCCTGCCTGCCTCTGCACCACTGTGTTCCTCTGAGCTTGTGGAGACAGGCCTTTGATGGGATGATAGACCAGTAGTGTATTATTTTGGTTCTTGCAGCCTCCGTGCTTTTGCAAGTGTGCAAGCAAGTTTCTGTGACATAACCTAACATAAACATTTTCAGAATCCAATGCAAGGAACCAAAAATATGTTTTCCTCATGACACATTACTCCCAGACAACCATGGATCCGCTACCCAATTTGCAAGTCTTTACTGACTAGCATGGTCATTATCAAACCCAATGTATGAATTTCATATGCCTTCAACACCTAGCTGAAGTTTTGTGGTAAGGGGAAGGTTATGCATTTGTTACATTTGCTTTAAAAACAGCTTGACTGCAGAAGACTTCCATCCAAAGCAACTTGACCCCTTAAATATTATTTTAAAGCAAAAGCATAGAGGAGTTATGCATATAACCATAAAAACACGTATTCAACAAACATCAACAGTTATGTTTTCTTCTACTCTTCAAAAATTAGTTAAACATACTTTAACATACTTTTCAAAGGAAAATATATCAACACTGCTGTTATCTTCCTGTTGCATCCTCCAATATAGCAATATCACCTTCAGCTTTCTCAAAATGTACTTTAACTGACTGGATTTCATTCATTCCAAGATCTCCCACATACACAAGCCTTCACAATCCTCAGCACTAAACAGGTTAGGGAAGATAGAGTTATAAAGAGAATCATCAGTATTCAAAAGTAGGATGGACCTCCTCAACTGTACAATGCATTAATTAGAAATAGTGCATGTTTTTTACTGTATCAAATGGCATTAATTCCTGTCTCCAGTTACTAGGCCCATAAAATCAAGATTTCTTTTCTTTATTTTTGGAATGCTCTATATAGCACTAAAAGAGTAACATAAAAGAAATAGAAGTATATCTAAGAAAAAACAAGAGAAGGATCTGTCACCTGCTGTGCAAAATATTTGATATTTTTGTGAAATATCCAAAAGGACCTACGCAGAGCAATTTCCATCCATTTGTTAACCCGTAAATCTGAAATAAGAATGAGAAGAAAGTTCTTAGAAAGAAGTGCAGTTCTTAGAATTAGTAAAAAATATTTGCCATGGAACACAGAAAGTCTGGGAAAAGATAGAAGATACATGGATTCCAGGATTTTTAAAAGCACAGTTTTAATATAAGGATGCTTATCCTGATATCGAGTATGCCATAGGCAGGCATTCATGGCCTTACAGAAGAACTTAAAAATGAGAAAATACTCCAACTGGGGAGCCAGTGTGTTTCTTACTTCTTGGTTATCCCTTGGTGTTAATCCAAATGATTAATATGAAGAAGTTAATGCGGCACAGCCACATGCTATATAATGGTGCCAGATTAAAGTCATCAGGTAATATAATTATTATAGTCATAAGAGAAAGATTTCAATTAAAGGTACAATAGCAGCATGCCACTAAAAACAACTCAGCAGCATACTAATTAAACTGCGAAAATCCACCGCAAGCAATGTGGCTTATACTACTTGAGGCAATGAAACAGCCAACAAAGCAGCATTGTGGTGTCCTAAAATCTAATAAAATAATGATACACTATATTGTAACAATAAAGAGTAAAGTCAAAGGTTATAGAGTTGTCTTCTGAATGCTATGGACTCTCTGAAACAATGTAATGAAAACTTAGTTTTGAGACATATTTTACATTTTATGGCAAAACCCACCTGAAAGTATCCAAAACCTGTTTTTTTTTCCCTGTTCTTAGAAAGGAATAACAACTCTGACAATAGCATTTCCCTTCTCTCAGCTACCAGAGGAAGGTGTCATTTGTGTATTGTAGTACCAGAACTCCACAGTAGCTTCAACCGTTAGCTTGAATTATGTTGTTGATGCTGTGGATTACTTAGAGGGCTGCATTAGAAGGAGTTGAAAATCCAGTTGAGAGATGAACAAGAACAGTTGAAACCTAATGATGCGATCTGAGTGTTGAACAGATAAAGTTTGGACCAAATAATTGTCAAATTAACATGAACACTTCATACATAATGTCAACATTTATGCTGTTCCGTTAACTTACTATTCAGAAGTGTAGAGTATTGAGCTCCTACCAACATCATTGAGAAATGAAAGATGTCTGTACATCTGAGAATCAAACTGTTGATAGCTACAGGATCAAAGGGAAGAGGCTGGTAGGCGAAGATACTGAAAATCCTTAAAAGGTGTAAAAGTTCATGATGGGAACTCTTACAAGCAAATTAAAGAAGCTCTTAAGTGATTTTAACATATCTGACAGATATGGGGTCTACAAGCACTTGCTACAGGTATGGGATGGCTTTTGCAGTACAAAGGCTAATTTTTCTTTATGATGACAAGTGTAAAAACAACAAGACATGTTTATCCAAATATTATTTATTAGAATTATTGTATATCTTTCTTAATAGCCAAAATATATTAATCTCTTCCATATTCCTAGCTTTACATTGAAAGTCAAAGATTAGACAAAAGCAAGCATGTGCACTAGACAAAGGGGACTCATATTAAGAAGTTAAATAGTAGTTTATGTGTGCATAAAACAGACACTGATAGAATACCGTGTCAGTAATAGACTAGAATAAAGACAATTACTCTTTTTTTTTCTGTTTTGGGCTTTGTTTGGGATGAGCGTTTTGCTGCTGAAACTCATGGTTAATCATATAACTGGGATTTTAGAAAAAGAAGGCTGAAGATTTAGTGAATAAATGGAAAACTACTGAGAACATAGTTCTGGAGAGAGAAAACTTTCTGTGTGCAATCTGGTGCATAGCATACATAAGCAGCGAGGAAAGCAGCAAAGAGTGCTAGGATCACATGAAGGGTTTTCAAACAAAGAATTTGACTGAGAACAGGACCACGATCCTTCGTGATCCATGAGTGGTCTGAAATGTCTGCTGAGCTGGCAGAGATGATTGTCATTTCACATACAAATAACCTGGCGATTTTACTTTTGTCTTGAAAGATGGCTTGTGCACATGCCCACATTGAAAGATTCATCTCTCTGCTCAAAATTGAGAAAAAAGAGATCCTTTATAAATTGTTTCTTATTAGTCCTCATGTATCAGGTAATTTTAAAGACAGTTAGAAAGTAGAGTCTGGGGAAGCTTAATTAACAGATACGCAAATAATCTGTTGTTAGGATGTTGGTGTATTTTTATAGAAAAGACATATTCATACAAAATGTTTTCATAGTAACACACTGAACCAGAAGCAGAACACAAAAATACCTGTAACTTCAGCAGCAGTTGGGAACGCATTGTACTCATTATCCTGTGTATGCAAAAGAACATGACTTTTGAGATCATCTGCTTCTTCAATATTGTCCTGCTTAGCTTGAAAGAGAACACTCACACATTTTACAAGGAACTTTGGGTTTAGTTATCTCTTTGATCTCTCCTTATTCCCTTGTTATTAATGAAGAATTTTTCTCCACTGAACATCTAATAGCTTGTTCCAAAAATGAATGGTTGTGTTAGAGCCTCTAATGCATCTTTTAGATTCCTTTACTGATATATTCAGGTAAAATTTGAACATTAAATCGGTTCTATGGCTTTCTGTACCTTTAATTTTAATTAAATGTTGGGTCTATACCACAGGTTCTATTAATGTCTCAGAAACATATATTGTTCCCTGGAATGTATTAATTCCATCAATATACAGGAACATAGCTTGTGATAGTCTTGGCAGGGTTCATCTTTTTTTGCTAGCCCTTCGCCTAAAATACAGTTCTTTGTTAATGTAAAGGAAATAGTAATATGGCACTTCTAAAGGCTGTAGTTTCACTTCAGGCAATGATCTTACTCCCTTTTCTTCATATCTCTGCAAGTCCTTTCTTCTGTTTGAGGTTCAAAGTTTTTTCTTGAGATCACTGTACCTCCCTCTTGCTTCTGTTTTATATGTTTGTCTGTAATGTAAATACACTAGAAAGAAATAATATGCATTCCATCTGAGAAACAACCAAAATAACTTCTGTCAGGTCCATTTGACCAGCCAATATATTAGTAAGAGCTGTTTTCCTGTCTTGATCTAGAGAGCTATATTAGTTACCTTTGCATTATGCTATTCTATCATGTCTCTTAACAATATGTCGCACAAAACTCAAGTATTCAGAAGTCAGTCAGCATCTAATGATAGCCTCTGGTTTTGGAATAAATGTCTTTATAGCTTCTGGAATGTCTGTGTCACTGTTTGCTGTTCCCTGAGCTTCCTGATTTAGTTGCATGACATTTCTGAG
This sequence comes from Dromococcyx pavoninus, assembly GCA_033558185.1. Lineage (NCBI taxonomy): Eukaryota > Metazoa > Chordata > Aves > Cuculiformes > Neomorphidae > Dromococcyx > Dromococcyx pavoninus. The sequence goes on from JAUMJL010000025.1 coordinate 3,394,201, forward strand.
GGCCTTAGAGATCCAGCAGGAACAAGGAATGTCCTTATGTAAGGCGGTGTTGGCAGCTTGGGACTTAAGGGGCATATACGTCACTGGCAATACAGTTACTTGAAAGTGACTTGCATGGTTGTGGTGGGTTAACCTTGTGTAAGTCAAACTTCTACTCAACCTGTTGCTTACTCCTCCACAGGACAGGGGGCAAAATAGAATAAGAAAGCTCATAAGTCAAGGAAAAGTTTGGGAGATGACTTACCAGTTAATGTCATGGACAAAACAGATTCAGCTTGGGGAAAATGAATTCAATTTATTGCCAAGTAAAGTGGATTTGAGTAGTGAGAAATGAGGACAAGCATTAAAATAACAACTCTTTCTATGAGTTTCTCTTCCTTCAGAAGTATCCACCTGCTCCATGGGCTGCAATATCAGTATCTGCTCTGGTATGGTCTTTTCCAGAGGCTGCAGCGGAATCTCTGTTCTGGTACATGGAGCAGCTCCACCCCTTTCTTCCTCTCTGACCTTGGTGATGCCTCTGCTATTTCTCACTCTTTTTTATTCCCTCCCTCTCTCTTTGTGTGTTTTTTTTCCCTTTCTTAAGCATGTTTTACCAGAGACACCACCAGCTTGGCTGGTGGGCTCAGCTGCCCCCTGTAATGGGTCCATTTTGGAGCTGTCTGAAACCAGCTGTTACACTTAAATACCTTATTAGGCTAGACACAATAGTCATATATGCAAAAACCAGGACAGGACATACCAAAATACTGCAAAGAATATATGTACTGAGCATTGCAAAACCAATAGTATCTATTTTTTATGCTGCTAGTCATTTTGCAAAACCTTCTCAAGTAGCAAAGGTCACTAAAGAAAATGTCTACTAAATCACAGAAATTACATGAGTTTGCACCTTGGACAAGGGTTATCTCCATGATAAAGAATGGTTTTTAAATACTGAACACTTGAAAAAGTTTTAGTTTGATTCTGAAAGTGGGAGCACATAAAAAAGTTCAAACCCAAACAAAATGGAATCTCCAGCCTTAAGAAATGCTAGAGGGAAGCTGAGAGAGGTATCTCAATAGCCTTTGGGTCAGGTGATTTTCAAAATATATATATAATATCTATATAATTCTCATTGGTAGGAGGGCTCTCCAGCTGTCAGACGTCTCATTCTATGTGACCTCCCACTGCTTATAATCTTTTAAACAGTGTGTTTCTCATTTAATGATTAAATTAATCTTGTGGAAGTTCAGCAAACACAAAAAGCCAAGCACATTTTTTTATTTTCTGAAGAAGGCAGGACAAAAGCACTTACTGTAAATGTTTTCCTAAGTAGGATTTTCACTCACTAAATAATCTTTGGCACTCAATTGTCAGTTTACCTCCAGTAATATATCTGGAGTTTAAGTGATGAGACAAAATATTTTGGTTCAGAAGCAGTAATGATTTGGATTATTGTGTCTCAGGATGTAAACTTGTAATTTGGAGGGAAACGATCTCTCCATATCTTTGAGGCCTCAGTTCATTTGTGTCTAAATAATTTCTAGCTGATGGCTACTGACAGATTAGATAAACTGGACTGAAAATGTAACTTTTATAGAAAACCTTGGTTTTTTTCAGCTCAGTACAGAAAACGAAAAATAAATTTCTTCCTTCACATTTTTAAAACTATATATTTATTTGAAAAATTGTATGAATAGCAAAAATGCTTTTGTAAGTTGTACTTCATAAATATTTTTATGGTTAAAACTAATGAACGTTTCAGGTACTAGTAGAAAAATACAGAGGATTTCTACTTAAAAACTATTCCCTTGAGAAATAAACAGAATAATGTAATAGCTATATCTGAAAATAAATTAATGTTTAGTGAGAAAAAAATATGCTATTTCAAAGATTTAGTGAGAAAAGCTACAATTATGTAGCCTTCATAAATGATATCATAATGATAGTGCTTTGTCTGATTCATAGAAAATTATTCAGCTTGAGACAAAGGAATAAACAATAATGAAACTCAACAATCTAAAGTTAAATGACTAAGATACTCAGTGGCAGTTATGTCTGTACAATAGATGTTTCTTTTAAAAAGACTGAAGAAAATACTCTGGGACTGAAAGGTTTAGGGAAGTGGTAATGAGATACAGAGTCTTTCACCTCTAGGTCATTGAGTTCAATTGCATTTCAGGTTGCTACTGACTTAAATTTGCTTCAGCTGATGGCTATTGAATAGTCTATTGTGAAATGAGTTGGAGATCTCAATCCCATCCCTACTACAAAAGTAACCACATAACATTTAGCAGTCACAGAAATAATGTCTGCAATATGTACACAGGACCCTGTTACCCTGTGTATTCTTGAACAAGCTCTAAAGGTACCAATTTTTACTGCTATACAGGAGTCATTCTAGTAAGAGATCAGTTCTGAGACTATTTCATACAAAATAAAAGTTATATTTGTAATTACATATGAAAATTAACAAAGCACGTATTGTTGTCTTGATTCTTGTGGAAGTCTGATGATCTTGTGCTCCTCTGGGTAATTGATTTTCAGCATACTTCAGGATTTCACACTGTTCATACTGTGCTGGCAGAGGTACATCCAACCTGAGCAGGGAAAGGGCAGGGAGGATCATGCAGCTGTGCAGCCATCACTGTATTGGATGTCCATGCAGACTAGAGTTACTAAGACCTGCTGTGCTCCCCTTACACTGTTGCCTCCAAAATTTCACATCATAAATTGTGTCTTGTAGATATTCTCTGGAGTATGTTGAAAAATTAGGGGGTTGTACAATGGAAAGTTGAGGTTGAGAAAGGTAAGAAATGGTGGAAGCATAAGAAGTTTTGTAAGATTTACAGTGAAGAAGCTGTCACTATTAGGCAGGACAGAAAATAATTCATCCAGATCATGTCATAGCAACAAGATTTTTGTGATATTTACACTGGACCACCTCTCAAGTCTCTCCAGGTCCCTCTGGATGGCATCGCTTCCCTCCAGTGTGGCAGCTGTGCCAACACAGATTGGTGTCATGGGCAAACTTGCTGAGGGTGTACTCTTCCACTCCTCCTTGATGGGAAGGATAATTGGAAAAGGAAAGAAACTCAGGGCTGAAATAAACCAATTTCAATAGAATAATAAAGGAAGATATAATAGTAGTAATGATCATGTTAATGATAATGATGATGATAATAATAAATTTAATAATTATAACTATAATAATTATAAAAATAGAATATGCAAAACAATACTCAGCCTGTCCTGAGCAGTAATCTCAGAACATGCTCTCCAAGCAGTGAACACCAGATAGTGAACATGGTAAACACAGCAGTTTTGGCCAGCGCAGAGACTTCACAGCTGACTCAGAGATCACTGAATGTGGAACACCAAGCATGGAGCACTGAAAGTGGGACCCTGAGAATGGCAGACACTGAGAACAGGAGTGCCCAGAGCAAAGGCTGCTGAGAGAAAAAAAGGGGCCCATCCCAAGCAAACTTCCCGCTTATAAATGATGAGTATGACATTCACGATACAAAATGCTTCTATTAGACAGTTTGTATTAGTTGTCCTAGCTCTGCTCTTCCCAGCTTTAAACATCTACTTACTCATAGAACATACGAAATTGAAAAAGTCCTAGATTTCCTCACAACAACCAAAATATTACTGCTTTTCAGCATTCTTCTCATACTAAATCTAAAAAGAAGCAGGCAACTGCTGGGAGGAAAATTAATTCTATCTCAGCTGAGCATAAGCATTACCTAGCAACTATTAAACCCAATATGTGTTATCAACATTTTGCCATACTAAACCCAAAATTCAGCAGTTATTGAGAACAAAATTGACTCTATCCCAGCTGACACCCAGAGAGCTCTTTTTATGGAAATATTGAAGGGATCTTCTGGGAGGGATATCTGAAATTAAACTATTGGTTTGGATCTTGCCATTTTAGAATTGTCCAGAGGGCATTTGCTGCTACTACACAGTGTCATTTCCTGTACCCAGCACAAAAGCTTTGAACAGCACATCAGCTTTCAGCGACACTTCTTTGTTCACTCCCCACCACAGCCAGCACCAATCCTTTTAGAGACTAACTGCTCCACTCAGTGTAAGTGACTAATTCTACTCCATATGAAAGTACACACTAATGTAGACCTCCTAGTATTCTGTACAAGAACTATTCTGTGCAGTCTCTTTCCTCTCCAAAGACAAAGTTGAATTTGTGGCAACAGTGCTGTGCACAACAACTCCAAAGCTTGTACATTGAATAAAATATGAGATACAGAAAAAATGGGCATTGTGTATCCTTTCTGTGGCATCTCCTGATTTGTCTTTACATCTGCAGAATTAGCCCTTGTGGTTAATGTCCTAGGACAGGTACTAACTGAAATGTGCATCTTGCTACCACTACCTAGACAGTTAAGGAATCAATGAAGAATACAGACCTAGACAATCTTATCAACACCTCTCACTTAAACCATTGAAGCTGAGCTAAAGGGTGAACTTCTGAAACCTTAGAGAGCCTGTGCCTAACTGCCCTCAGTGTATTTGCCCAGCCCAATCCAGTTAGCAGTGAAAAATGGAGTCAGAACTGGAGAGGATCTCTGCGGCGGCAGCCACCTCTTTGACCATAGGTATCAGCTGCCAGAATTTGATAGAAGGACCTTAAGTTGTGCCTAACACAAACAAGTCTTGTGCTTGCTCCTGTAGTCCCTCAAGCTCGAGCTCATCTCCCTGATGCAACACATCTAGTGGATAACAAGTAAAGTGGTTGCAAAGAGTCAAAGGAACTTAAGGTCCTTGTCTTATTGTTCAAGTAAAGAATGTTCAGGATGGATGAGGATAGCTTTTTGTGTCATAGTTGCAGGATGAAGCACAGAATTCCCTCCCTATGGGTTTGTCTAAAAGCTAGATTGGACTTGGGCAACCAGTTGAGTGGTCTCACTCATAAATGAGCATGAATGAAATAAACAAGAATAGATCTGTTTTTTCATGTGAGAGAATATGTACTATTTATGAGGGACGGAGGCAGTAACATCCTGCTGCTGAAAGATCACTGTGTCTCTTCCTCAAGAAGTCTTTAGTCAAGAACACCACATTTGGTGTTTTCCTTCAGTCAGCTTCAAACCACATCACTAGTAAACATGCCCAAGCCAATGGAACAGATTAGAATTAGCTTGTGGAAAAACCTGTGAAATGTGTACACTGTAGATGTGGGGATCTCAGCACTAACAGCTTGATCAGTTGATTTGTAGCTGTTGGACAACAGCACTTGTTATCACAGCTATAGACTCACACTTTTACTTCAGCAAGTAATAGATCACAGCCTGTTCTCCCTCCACTACCTGTAAAAGGAATCTAAGTAAATTGGTTGAGGAAGTCTACATTGAGCAGAAGAATTTGATTTCTGATGTCTATTCCCAAAGAACCATGAGTTTCCCAAAAATTATGGAGAAGCCAAATAATACAAGCTTAAAAAAATGCTTCAGCTTTTCAGCTGGCTTTTGCTGCAAAGTCTAGACCTATCTAGTTGAGAAATGTCTTAGAGTTCCTTTACCTTAGAGGACCAGTCTTTCAGGAAAAGGCTTAAACAGCTTGGAGAAGTTTTACCATTTTGTAATTAAAGTAAACGAAAAGTAGTTCCAAGACTAAATACGAACTTTTCAGAAGGGTTGCATCCCTGTAAAACATACAATAAATTGTATATATATTTATGTATATACATTTTATTATATATATAATAATTTGTATGTATATTAATATGGAAGTTAATGTCAACGTCACTATCTATATTGGGATGTTTTAAAATTGACTAAATAACAAATTGACATAAAGAAAAATGGAAGACCACCCATTTAAAAGGTGATTAAGATTTTTGTTTGGAACATTTATTAATATAGGTTACTCTTTCAAAATCAAATTAATTGTTTCCATAAAAGGAAAATCCATCAAGAATTATTACATGCATAGATATAGCTAAAATTTCTGTTTCAGGAAGATTGGTATAAGTTGCTAAAAAATGATACTGGGCAAAACACAACTGCATCCTATAGCTGATAGAGTCCACTGATCAGAGATGCTACACTGTTCTTGATAGACCTGTAGCTTAGTCTGGGTCCATCAACACAGTCATGTATGACTTCGAGTTTTTACATATTAATATAAGTATTTACATGAATTTATAACTGAAAATGCTAATAAACCAACAATTACTTGTCCTGTATTCTTTAATTTATCATAGAATCTACATTTTCCTAAATTGTTTGGTTCAGTGATGAAATAAAGTCCTCATATTACCAGTATGAACGAGGTGATAACCACAGCAGTAACAATGAGTTACAGTAAACCTGACAATCTTCAAGCTAGACATAGAACGATCCCATTTTTGAGTGATGATATACTCAATAATATGGTTGCAATAGGAGAGGAACTGACATTTGCAAACATTACAATGGAAAAATAGAAAATAAATAAAAATACATCAAATGCTACTAGTGAATGTCACTGGAGTGACAGCAAGACTTACTTTCGTTTCCTTAGTGTGGAGAGATTTTTAATGTTTTTAAGGCAAACCTCCAGCTGAATAAAATAAAAATATTTGATCAAAAAAAGAGAAATTTGTCTGTATCCTATTCTGACCTCAAAAAAGTAGCAAAATTATAAAACAGCCCTATTTATTTTAGAAAGATTAATATTTTCATGCTAATTATGAAATTATATTAGCATAGAAAATTATATCATTGCAATGTAGTAATAGCTGCAGCAGAACAACAAAAAAGGACCTTGCTGAACTGCCAAGCTACACATTTACCAAAGCACAGGCAGACAATTCACTTTCATATATAAGGAACAATCTCAAAGACAGAAAAAATTCAAATCCTTGACATTTACTTTAATTGCATCAGAATCTGGCTTTCAAAATATACGTGTACAATCCTCAGTCAAAGAACAATAAACATCAAGATATATGATTTCATTCAAGTAATTCCTTTCTAGGGAAAGGGCCTCTATTCCATATTATTGCTACTCCAGATGATTAACTCTTACATATCTATTCTACTCACTTTAATTTAAATTTCATTAAATCTGGTTCTCACTGGGTTCAAAGGAACTTTTATTTTTAAACATTTCCACCATGAAACTGATTTGTTCTCATCAATATCATTATTTGCTGTATCTGAGAATGTATTTCATAAAAGCTACTACCTTGAATGCTATTTTCACAGAATCATAAACATTAAGAAGATAAAAGACTTATTAAACTGGACCAAATCTCTCCTGTTTTCAGGATGTTTCCTCAGGCATATTCTTGTACATCTTAAAAGGGACTTCTGCTAGTTCCACTCACTCCACGGTCTCCCATTCTCACAATTCCACTCCTGCAATGTTACAATGACTGCTGCATAACTCTAATAGCAATTCAATAACAATTCAATAAAGAAGGAAGAAATTTTCTGAATACTGAGAGCTGTATTCAGATAGCCTACCGCAGTGTCCAGGATGAAGTTAGACCCCTCTTGCGGTAATGATGAACGGTTTGAATCACATAGTAACTAGTACCATCAGGTCCTAATCTATATTTTTACACCTATCTTAGCAAATCAAACGATGTTGGTGGCACTCCAGATACTGAAAAAAAAAAGGGCACAGGATAGCCTATATCTGTTCTATGTTCTACTATAGTCTTTTGTCCTCCAGAATGGGTCTGTCACATGGAAACTACCTATAAGGAATTACTCATATCTACTTCCAAATTGCTTTCTGGGAATGTTCTCTGGGACTCTTAATTAATAAGTGAAAATCTCTCCAGTGGTGAATTGGAAACTTTTGTCAAACCAAACTTCTGTCTTAAGGAAGTTATGCTAACTTAAAAAGACCATTTCAACTAAACCACATCTTTCTCCAGTCCATTTTCTATTAATTAAAAAAAAAAAAAATCCCACCACATTTGTGTTTTCTGAATAGGCCATAAGAGAAGAGGAAAGTATCATCTTGAATGTGCAAGGATGAACCTTTATCTCTTTGTTAATAACTTGAATCACCAAATTAGTTTCAGTATACATAAAGGAGTAGTCATTCCTGTACACTAATTATTATTGAATGCTGTCTTCATGCTACTGCTCATAAAACACTAGTCTTTTTTTTCTGCTGAAAAATACTGAGTCTGATAAGATTATTTTATATGTCTGGTTAAAAATCTAAGCCAAACTATGAATTCTTTCTCCTGAATCTCTTAAAAAAGTTCAAACATAAGATCAGAATATTTGAGAAGTGATTTATACTTTTGAATTGAAAAGGTCTTTATTAGTATTAATATGTGATACTGAATCTAAATGTTAACCTAGTTGATACATATTCAGCACTCTTGATAATTATAGTGTTTTTCTTCAAAGCAATAATAGAAACTAAAATTGACAGTTAGGGACTGATGAGAGTTAACACTGAGAAAAGGGAAACTGAGATGAAGACAAAACTACCGGTAAAAGTTATGCTTTCTGTGTGACAACCAGAGTTGAGATACAAATGACATGAGGAAATTCAAAGTATGCATGAATCAAAAGTACAAGAAGATGTAACTGAAGAATTGCAAGGACTGAAAATAAATAATTGTTGAAAACAAAAGGTGCAATCTCTGTCATTATTACTGACCAAAATTCCTGTTAACAATTAATACTTGCAGTTTTGTTAGAGCAAGTACTGAAGAATTTTCCCTCCAAAGAGAAAGAAGATAATGGCAAACGTGAGAAACATTTTAGACCAGGGATGTCAAATTCACAGCTCCTGCTGGTCTCCTGCTCCTGCAGCGTAAAGTGCATCACTCACGCTGCACACGTGACCACTGCTGGCAGGAGCGTAGGGGCAAGGAGCTCAGCACTGCTGCTGGGTAGAAACAAGGTGCTGGGCCAGATAAAAATGGCGGGGGGGGGGGGGGGGGGAGCAGATTCGGCCTGCGGGTTGTGAGATTGACACCTCTGCTGTAGAGAAACCTCAACTTCCTTGTACTTTAAGAACTTAATTTTAAGAACTCTTCTGTTCAAATGCCAGTATTTCTATATGTGCTCTGAAGTCCCAAAGCTTAAGTTCACTGCCTTGACTTTGTTGTATTTGCTACAGCTAGAAATTCAATTTTGGGTTATCTGAGGAAGACGTTCCCAATTTATAATCTTCTCACTTCTCTTCTACCTTTGCAGTGTGGTCTAAAGGCCACTCCTATGTATAACTTTGCACATATTTGAACTAAAATTGCAGTCATATTCATTATTGGCAACAATGATTTTTTCTTATATAGTATATACAATCAGAACTAATTCTATATTGACAGAAATGATCATTCACAAGTTTTAGGCTGTCACAATGGTCATTTAGTGTCTGCAAGGTAAATGAATTATAGTGTTCTTTTATGTTAATACGTACAAAACAAGTATCTGGGGCACCTAGCCAAGCAGTGCTTGTGTGAGATGGGAGATGGCAGAAAGCAGATTTGCCTTCCCCAGTCCATGTCAGTGCCATGCTGAGCCGCAGCAGTAACATAAAGTCACGTGAATCTTTTCAGTAGATCTGCACATGTGCAGCTCAAATCTGTCCTGTTAAAAAAAGAAGAAAGGAAGGTGTCTCATTTCTGGTTTTAAGAAATCCACTCTCCAGAAAATTCAGTTAGCATTTTAAGAATAGGGAAGGGGGCGTAGGAGGATGAATTACACATTCAAATCGTCTCAGGAGGACACCCATGATTAAGTAACAGGATGACGGGGAGAATATGAGAGAAGGTGTTTGAGACAACGGGGAGAGGGCAATAAATGGAGATATACCAATCTCCATTTTGTGTGTTGGACAGGAATGCAATGGCAAGAATTTGTCCATATTTGGGGAGGAAGATAATGTTAGCAACTGTAAACTTTTTACAATAGCCCTATATAAAAGAATACAAAATAGAAAGGAGGAGCTACTCTTTGACTACTACAAGGAGGCCTTAAGGGTGAATTAAATTCATGTAATATAGAGGTAAACAATTCCTATTTGTTCTGCCCTGGAAAGAGTAAAAACATATATTACATAAAAATTTTATTGTACTGCTGCTAAATGAAGGCACAGTTAAGATTACACGAGTGTGTTCTGTTTTTCAGTACTTCCTGTGTTCAGAAGGCCACATTTGAAATACTGCATTTCTTAGTTTTCTGCTGTTCGCATTCAGTTGAATTCTGTGCTCTGGAAGAATGTGAAATAATACGTATCACAGCCTTCGTTATTAACCGTTTTTTTAGTAATGTAAGGTCTTTTTAAAAATATTTGGGAAGTAAGGTACAGTTAGTCAATCTTGATGCATCTTTTCAGTTAAAATAACACACACTTTAAAATATATTTTTCCATAGTTTACAAAACCAGATTTCTTTTTACTTTTAAGATAATTTTTGATTAATTATAATATTATTTTAGAAAAAATAAAACCAACGAGCTGTCATGTATCTACCTACCATATAGAAGACAAACTTCATGTAGTATGCCAAGCTACTGATTAGAGATTTTCTGTACATTTGCAAACAGTGACTATCCTCCTAACTTGTTATCTGAAGAGACTACTTCATGACAACTCCCATCAAGTACCTTAAGCCTGAAAATATTTTCTCCAAGCTTTATGAATCTATATATTTTCTTTGCATAAGAATAACCAGAGGAATATTCTTTTACTAAAAATGTTTCATAAACAGAAAGCACTAACAAACAACATTTAAAGAGTGAAAATCAAGATTTAAGATGGATTTTCATGTTTATGTCAAGAACAGTTTTTCAGCCTTTGAAATAATTTGGAGGAAAGCAGCTAAGGTTTTGAATATATAAATATTACAGGAATTGCCTGAAATTTGTTAGAACGATCGCATATTTTCAAATAGAAAAAGAATGACAAATGCTAGAGGCAATAAATTTTAGAATCATTTTTTTGTAAGGACATTGAAATATTCAGGTCAGTGGAAAGTTATATATATATTTTTTAATTAAGAATATACACCAGTCAGAGGCTAAAATATAATCTTCTTATTAATGACACTGCAAGTAAAAGGAATTGGGATGTTCATTTGCTCTCTTATACCAATACACCAAGCTACTAATACCTACAGTGCAGGTGAAAAGAACTGTAGAGAGCCTTTGTCACCCGTGCCATAGGATATGAGCAAGCAAGCAAAAGGGGACTGGAAGAACAAGCCAAGTGTTCATCTATCCATTCTCAGTGACTCACTGCTGTTACAGAGTATAAGATGTGCTCAATTTATCCAATGCACAGCTTTGTTCCTCAGGTAACTTCTTAAGACTCTTGCATGGTATAATTACTTATTAACAATAATTGTTCTTTAAATTAGTCTTTAATATAAAAATGCACCATCGAAACGGATTACCTTAGTAACCTTTTTATAACTAGTATTTTTTGTTGTGAAGAACCCAGGCTTTAGACGTGAGGTAGCATAAGATAGGATTCACAAATACACTCATCATTTCATAATACAGTGATATTTTATTTTATTCTGGCATAAAGAATTGACACAGGGAACTGTCCTGAAACAGGTAGTCTAATTTAATCTGCTAAACCACATACCAAATAGTCCACACAAACTCTTCAAGCAGAAATGTTACAATGAGCGTGTGTAGAAGAGTTATGTAACTTTCTTTTAAATATTATGTAATTTATTTCTTTCTGTAAGGAAAATAGTGACACTTTTTTACTCCTTTTTTTTTACTTCATTGCTATTGAATTAACATCTTATGTGAAAGGTACCTGTCTTTCACCCTAGATTACCGATAATTTTAACCATGAAAGAAGCCAGCTAAAGATTCTCTCATTTATTCTCGCTGCACCTGTCATCTTATCATAGACTAAACCAAGGGAAGGAAAAAAAAAGGAAAGAGCATTTTACTGTCAATTGTCAAAGCTACTGAACATGGAGTCAAACCATGAGCCAGGTGTAACAATTGACTACAAGATCAAAGCTGGCTGCTTGCAACCAGATCATGGTTCATAATTTGAGTGCCACTAATTTCTATTATAAAGGCAACAAATAGATAAACTACATTTGAAAAAGCTTTTTGCTTTTCTGGCAGGACAGATTAGGCTTTTCATTTTTTCTGGTATTGTAAGTGTATCTGTTGCTATAGTAACTGTATATCTCTTGAACAGTAAATTGTGTTAAGTGGCTAAATAGCGAATAGATTTGTGGCTACTCTGGTGCTAAGGAACTTGAACACACTAAATTTTTAACTGTATTTTTCAAGATCATCTGCACAGTGACTATAATATGTCCTATGTGGAAACTAGAAATCTTTCTTAATGACTCTTTTCAGGGACTCTGCAGTTGTTCACCAAGTAAATGAGAAATTTCCAGAATCTCAGGATGTATGTTAGTCTAATATAAATTTCTGTTGTGATATTCTACAGGTCTCCCCAAGCAGATATGATAGGAAAGCAATGAAAACATATCAAAAGATTTTGTGAAAATAATAATAGAGCAACTAAATCGACTGCTGGTGATTTGAAAAACATCAAAAAAACATGTAAAATTTCATGGACTTTGTCTTCAATACCTATTTGCATTAGAAAAATATTGCTACAGTCAATCCAAGATAACCGATTGTAAATTTCTAAAGGAGATATGGAAGGAAATCTCTTTAACCTAACCACCTACAAGATCTAACATTTATTTTCTATAAACAGATAACTATTCTATGATTTGATGATTCTATTATTTAATTCAGTATTATTAGCCCGCTCATACACACAATGTTAAAAAAGATGAAATGCAAGGAATAAATATACAGTGCTGCCTTTCACAAAGGCAAACGAGAGATGATATTTTTGAATCTTCTCAGAGGTAAAGTTGTGTGCTAATGTTTGTGAAATAAAACATAAGCACATTGGATGATTAATGAAGAGGGAAAACACCTGTTAGATATGAGGTGATCAGTCCCAAAATTCCGTAGAACATGTCATTTGTTTGTGATAGGCAGCAATGGGATACATTGTCTTTGACACAGAATATTTCTGCAATTTAGAGGATACACTGAGTTATGATTTTATAATTTATGAAAAACATGCTTGGTCAAGCTTAAAACAATATATGTCAAATAAACCAGCAAATACTTCAGACATTTTGAGAGATGATAATTTTATTAGACAAGTCAATTTAGGCCCTCATTGTTGGAATACTTTAAGACTCTGCAAGATTGTTAACTACACTACAACAGAAGAAAATAAAAGACATATCAAGTAACAGCTAGTCACAATCCTTTTTCCAACATCATGATAGGTAAAAGTTCCTCAAATAGTTAAGCAGAATCCCCTGAAAAGTAAGCAGCTATATGTCCATCAGACCTGTACAGATCTCAAACCCCATTTTCCGCATTAATTGTGCTATAATATTAGAGCTGTCCAATGCTTAGGTTTATTTTGTTTTGCTTTAAGTTCTCAAGATCAAGACTGGCTGGCTGATGAAGTACAACTGTTAGAATCTATTTTTTTCAGGGAATTATATATCTGACACAATGTTCTAAAAGTACTTGAATAGGCAGCCTCAGAAATAATAGTAAATACCTTTTCACATGCTCCTAGAAAAAATTTAATGTCATTAGAAAAGCTGTAATGGGAAACGAGCAGGTCTGGAAAGACAGACTCGTAGATGTACTATGTGGACAAAAGCGCATAACCATTGCAGGAGGCTGAGCAAACTTTGTAAGATAGTTAGTGACTGAATGTGAGCATCTTTCAAGCCTATTACAAGATTTACCTACCTTAACTAACAATTTAACTCTAACCATCAGCACAGTAGTAGAAACCATAGTTATTTCTCCAGCATAGTAAAATAGGTCTGGATGTACAGTATACTTATTTTTCCTATCATATAGTGTTTTGAAGTAACACTCGCTATGTAAGTTTAAAAGGTTTAATTATTCATGTTAAATTTAGTGTGATAGCCTATTTTCAAATTGGCTTCTAATATCTGCTAGAAAGAGCTGTACTGGATTGCAGTTCTTTCTCATAAAGACTTTTAAAAAGTAAGGCTTAGAAATAATTAGATTTTATTAATAAGGAGATACAAGCCCATGATTAAAAGCCTGATGTATCTCATCGTTTTTTAAAAAAAAAAATTCCATTGTGAAATGACTATTGAAAAATATTGGAGGCAAGATATTCCAAACTGAAAATTTTAAAATTAAATATTTTCTGGAAAATTTTATTTTCTTTTAGTTTTAATTTACTTTGTTACAGTTTCATAGGTTATGTATTTTTAGAAGAACAGATTTAGTTCAACTATTGTATTAAATATGCTAACTGATTGGCTTAAAATAACAGGCAGCAAGTTATTCCTTAAATATTTCAGCAATATTCAGCAATTAATGTTTTTTAAAGTCAAAATTTACCACATAACACAGAAAATTGCAACACTTGGATGTAAGAAATACTTTGATATTTAAAATAATTTTGGGAATATCATATTTAAGAGATGTTTTCTTCATTTTATGTCAGCTAACATTTGTTGTCAGAGGTAAATATCTGGAAACTGAAGAGATTTTCAGGGCAGATAGATACTTCTGGGAAGAGCTCAGAGAAAAGGCAAAGCCAAATTCACAAAGCAGGGAAGTGTGATAGAAGTGTGATAGTTTTTTGCTTCTACAGCTCAGTTCTGTCTCCAATGTAAAATTAGCTGATTGAGGCCTGATGCAAGTTCAGTCTAAACAGCACTTTCAGTCACAACCTGAGAACTGATCATGATCTTCCCCTTGCAGATGTATACATTTTCACCTACAAAGGACGCTTTATTTTATCAAAGGCTGATCAACCAGCTTCTCCTCTTTCAGTTTTAAGTTGAGTTTTCTAGTGTTTGTTTTTGTTCTTTTTGTTCTCTTTCAACTAGCTTTATCCTGGTGAGAGGTGGAACTTGGATTTGAGGAAGAGCATGCATGACTACTGATTCTTTCCTGTTTTCCAAAGAAAATGAGACTTAACACATTCCATGTTTTGTGTCTCTGTCTGTGCATGCACAATAACACTTAAAAATATTAGTCAATTCAGATGAGCCTGACAAGAAGAAACGACCTCATGTTAAAAACCTGTAATTGTAACAAAAATGAGTAGTTGGTTAGAAAAGAATATAAGACAAGTTGTTAATGCCCAAACCTGGTCAAACTTCACTCAGGTCTCACTTCTCGTTAGCTACCACATAATTAAGTATGAAACACATATCCATAACAAATGAGGTTGTTTTTTATGTTACTCATGAGACTATTCAAATCCTAGACTTAGGATTAACATTAGTACATTAAGACATTAATACATCGATCACCCATAGAATATATAGACTTCTCAAGTTTCTTTTCCTAAAGTCCTAGCGGCTGACAGAATTGGCAGATATCAAAACATCTCTCTTGATCTTATTTCCTAGGCAAATTCCTACGAGTGTGATGAGTAGTATGGACTTCTACACTACTCTGTTTCCCAGGGAGTAGATTTACTGAAAAACTATTTCTCTTTATATTCAAAACTACTTAAATATAGTAATGAAAAAAAATAATTATTAAAATGGCTAACTTATTTCCGTGTGAACAAAACCACCCCTCCCTCAAGTTTTATTTCAAAGAAGTGTTGGTAATATAAAACTGCAGGTTATGAGCAGGGCTACCACAGCAGTCTTCATTTCAGGCAATAGAAGCCTTTGCCATTTCTGTTGTATTGACTTAGGAAATAATACAGAGAGTATTTCTGGCAATTTGCCCCTTACTGAGAATTACAGAAAAGTACCTGAAAGGTTCTCAGCGCCTGCCTAATGCCATTCAGAAAAATAAAATAAAAAGAAGCACTGAGTCTCTAGAGTAAATTCTAAAAGTATTTTACATTTGCCTTTTTACATAAAAGCACTACTGCTCCTTTTGGAAACCCTTAGAAAGTAAGCTTGCTGGTTTCAAGCAGCCAACTTTTCACTGGCAAGATGACAACAACAACTCAGAGTGCAAGTGGGTAGTAGTGCTTATTTAATAATCAACAAGATATTATCTCACACATTCATTTGCTCACTCTGCGTCTAATATTGTTTCCTAAGTCTCTAGATCCCTTCCTGTCAAGGATTTTGCTGCTGGTCAAGAAGGCTGGGTAAAATGTTCAGATTTCATGCTCACAGTTACAAGTCTTGGGTGTTAATGCCAAGGTTTTGGGGTCTCCATAGTTCTGCTCCATTCCTTAGAGCCTCATATTTTCTTCATTGAAATACAACATGTGATCAATCTACTAGTTTTTGATCTGCCTCGTGTCTCTACTAATTTGACAATTCAGCATGTGCAATCCCTGCTTAGTCCAGATGTCATTAAAATTTATAACTAACCTACCAGTTGTAGCTAGTGAATAGCAGGCTTCAACTTGAGAGTTTTGCACATTCATCTACATCTTCACTCCAAGCAACCAAAAGCCCTGCCACCTGTCACCATTCATGATCTTACTTTTTACATGTCACATCGTTAAACTTAAAAGCAGATGTTCTGAAAGGACAGAAGAAAGAATAGCCAACTTTCCTAGTACTAAACAAAATTTCAAGAATGGGACATACTGCCTTGTAAACAAACAAATGAGCAAATAGATCTACCATGAATATGGGCAAGATCAGAATCTTAAACATAGAAGCATGAATAGTTGATAATGAAATCAAATGCTTTGACAAATGACCAAGACAACCTGAAACATTCCAAAATAGAAAATATAGGCATGGGCTATTAAGGAAGATTATCTTTTGCTCAGGCAAAGCAAATTTCAGTATGGTTTTCTAGTTATGAAATAATCCTTAGAAGTCACAAATTATACACTGCAAGTACACAGCCAAGCATTTAAAAAAAAGAACATCCCTGGAGTGGGGTATAGGTCATGCATTTATTGGTAGGATGTTTAATGTTAGAGTAATATGTCTTACAATATCAGTATGAAAAACTCCAATCACTGTTACAATTTATTCAATACCTCTTTGCTTGTTGTCTTGTCTTGACTTTACTCAAAATCCTGCTAGAAAATTGCATTACACCTTTATTGTTAAACAAAATAACAGTCTCCTGTGTATCCTTAAAACATGAGGTGAATAAACAAGATAAAATACAGTTAACCACAACATAAAATCTTTAAGATAGAATTCTGTTGTCCATCACTATAACCTCCAAAGTCTCATAAAGAAAGGGAGCTATTCAAGAACAACTCATTAATTTCTACTGACAACATCAGCAGCTGTTAATAAAGTATGTTGGAGAGAAACAGTGAGTGGCTCTTCACAATGGATCCCGATCTTCATCAAGAAAAATTTAAAAATTTCCAACTGAAAAGTATATGTTTAATGTCCTTGTCTGAACAGAACCTATCAAATGTTAAAAAAAATGTGAGGTACATATATCTAGTTTTGAAGAAAACTAAAAGTTTGTTCTATTGAATGTTTAACAAATCGCTTTTTAGATGGAGTTTGCATAAAAACTTCCTAAAGAAAAACAAATTCTAAACCCTCCTGAAGACACTACTTGATAACCTGCAGCTATTTAGCAAGTAATTCTCCTGGGTCTTTTAAAACCAAGAAACATGAAAAATTAGGTCATAGATTGTAAAACTGATTTCCTACTTAATCTTCAAGATCAAGCCATAAAAAAGTCAAAGGCAAAGAGAAGACGGTTTCACCAAAGGCAATTCCTGCCTGACCAACGTAGTGGCTTTCTATGATAGGGTGACCATATCAGTGGTCATGAGAAAAACAATGGATGTAGTCTATCTGGACTTCTGTAAACCCTTTGACACAGTCCCCCACAACAGCCATATTTCTGTAAATTTGAGAGATATGGATTTGATGGGTGGACTGTTTGATGGATAAGGAATGGGTTGGATGGCCACATTCGGAGAGTATGGTCAATGCCTCGATGTCCAGATGCAGATCCATGACGACTGGTGTCACTCAGGGTTCTGTATTTTCATTGATGACACAGACATCAAGATTGAGTGCACCTTCAGCAAATCTGCAGCTGACACCAAGCTGAGTGGTGCAGTTTTCACACCAGAAGGATAGGATGTCAACCAGAGGAACCTGGACAAACTGCAGAAGTGAGTCTGTCTGAACCTCGTAAGGTTTAATAAGGACCTACACCTGGGTTGGGGCAACCGCCAGTACCAATCCAGGCTGGGGGATGTCATGATTGAGAACAGCCCTGCAGAGAAGGACTTGTGGGTGTTGATTGATGAGAAGATCAACATGAGACAACAACGTGTGCTCACAGCCCAGAAGGCCAACTATGTCCTGGGCTGCACAGAAAGAAGCGTGGCCTGCAAGTCAAGGGAGGTGATTCTCCCCCTCTGTTTCACTCTGGTGAGACATCAACTGGAGTATTGCGTCCAGTTCTGGTGTAAGAAGGATATGGAACTGTTGGAAAGGCTTCAGAGTAGGGCTGCAAAGATGAACAGGGGACTGGAGCACTTCTGCTAAGAGGACAGGCTGAGAGTTGGACTTGTTCAGCCTGGAGAAGGCTCTGAGGAGGCTTTATAGAGACCTTCCAGTACCTGAAGGGGGTCTATGAGAAAGCTGGAGAGGGACTTTTTAGAAGGACCTGTAGTGATAGGATGAAGGGGAATGGCTTTAAATTGGAAGATGGAAGATTTAGATTAGACATTAGGAAGAAATTTTTCACGGTGAGAATAGTGAGACATTGGGACATGTTGCCCAGGAAAGCTGTGGATGCCTCCTCTGTGGAGGCGTTCAAGAGCAGCCTGGTCTAGTGGGAGGTGTCCCTGCCCTGGCAGGGGACTTGAAACTAGGTGATCTTTAAGGTCCCTTCCAATTCGAACAACTCCATGATTCAGTGATACTAAGGAAAAGTGTGCACAACTTCAAATATAATTCTACCCATTCTTTGGTAAAGAACAATGTGGAATTACTTGTTCATACAGAAGTATTTTGAAATAACTATGCCTCACAAAATGATCAAGGAATTAATGAAAAATGTAGACAATATACAAAACCAGGAATGAAGTTCATAAAACATTGTGTTCTATTGAAAATGGAATAAAACCATAATATCATCTCAAAGCTACTCTATATATACTCAAAGCCCCATTTATTTGATTTCATGTTTGAAAAAAACACACCTATGCCACCCACAAAACTGGAGTACCTTGAATTCATAGCCTCAAAAATAATTAAGACATTTATTGATATTTTAAAATTATTCATGCCTTCATTTTTAAAACATGTCCTACAATAGAGTCAACACAATGAAGAAATACAAGGAAAAGTGTATAAATACCTTCTAATTCAGCAAAGATTTTTTGAAAATATTATGTTCAAAGATTTCAAATACTTGTAAGAAAAAATTATTTTGAGTGCAGTATAATCTAACTTCATTCCACCAATACTGCTCTCCTCCTTACGTCAATGCTAGCTCTAATTCAATGAGAAACATATTTACAGGAGAAATTTTTATCGATCATAAAATATTCCTTAACAGCTCAGAGATAGTGGGTTTAGAGACAACTCCATAGAGAATTTCACAGGTTAGTTGAGAAACTATACACAGAAGTTTTCCATAAACAATAACTCTCACATAGAAGGTTTTGAAATGGAAAAACCTCAGGGATATATTTAGGCATCTTTATTTTATGCCATTTTCTTTGATATTTTGTTTATTAAATTTTTAAGATAAAGGAACAAGAAAGGACAGACATCATAAGTACCAAGAAATATATAATTATTAGATCAATAAACAATTCAGCAATTCTTAGAGGATGTTCAAATAATGTTCGACAATAAAAAGACTACACTATATATGAAACACAAATCTTAAGAGATAGTTAACATTCCAAGCAAATATAAGCATATTGGTAACGTTGATTTAGCTTTCTTAATTTTGTTCAAAATTACCTCCACACATCATAGACCCAAATAACAGTAAAGAGAACAAAAGCAGCCCACAACAAAGAGATGTACATAGAAGGAACAGTAATAAATAGAATAAAACCTGGAGAACTGAATAAGTAAGTAGCACGGCAATATTCAGCCAGCCCCTCACTAAGCAAATGCTGACTCTGAAGTCTGACATACAATATCATTTAATGCAAACAATATATAAAATTTTACTGCAAATCACCCTGTATTATCACCTCTATGGTATAACAATATATTGAAATAAATGAAATATTATCTATATTTTAAGACCTTGTCACTTATTTGTTATTTCCTTTTTTTTCTGAAGGATTCTCTAAAATCAGTCATAGTTCAAGGTATGTAGCAATATTTACATATTTTTGGAAAAGTAATAACATGTTACAAAATAACTGAACTAGTAAAAAATTTGACCTGGTACAACCTTGTTCTACCATGCCTATTCCATTTTATTGGAATAATCCTCTTAAATTTTTTGTCTGCATGGAAAGAGCAACTAAATATTAAGTATCATTTAGATTAGTGCATTTGTCCCTTTTTCTGCAAAACGATTTTTACAAAGTATGTCCCATATGGCCTTTAATTATGTATTATGACATCTTTGATCTAGGTTATTAGCAGTATCAAGTCTAACTTTAACAAGGTGTAAGGAAGGATAACCAGAAATGAGGCGATTCTAAAATGAAATTAATATCAAAAAGGAACTTTATTTCACCTCCTAGAATACAGAAAAAAAAAAATAAAAAAAACCCCTGTGAATGTTCTGTTTTTGTCATAGGTCCAAAAGTTGACCACCATGTAGTGCAGATCAAAAAAAGAATTTTCAAGAGGGCAGATTTTTCTGCAAAACATTCTGCTCACCTTCAACTGTAAAAAAATTGTATATTTAAATATCCTTCTGTTGACATGGGAGAAGCTAGAATCCTTAGGAAAAAAATAAGCTTTGTAAATTTACACTTAAAACCTTACTTTTGTACCACTGTAATCAATTAATTACTCAGTCCAGCAAGATTGATAATATTTTTTTTTAAATTGGTATTAGTCCACATATATTGAGTTTTAAGAGTGTATATATATATATATATATGTATATCTGTTGTGGATAGGAATTAAAGAAACTGATTTATCAGCAATTTACAATTTATTACAGTAAAATGGCAAAATAATTTTTAACATTTAATTACCCACTTAATTATCAATCTATAAGCAAAGTGATTAAAATAGTCAATATATTTGTTACAATCAAATTAATTAATGGCTTATATTAAAAAATAAAAAGACTTATTCCTATTTACTACATAATATGATAGGTGTATATGCAACCACAAAGATATAGGGAGATGTATGCATACAAAAGTATATAAATATTTATGCATAAGAGAAGTACACATCACGGCAGACAGAGAGAGAGAGAAAGAGAGAGATACTGATAGGGTTTTCAGATAGTTGACCTTTTTCAGATATTTGAATGCTCATTTTGGTGTTTTAATATTCACTTTGGCTGCACTTGGAAGATATCATGCTAGTGGAACTTTCCACAAGTTGCATCAAACCACCTTACTTTGGCCATGATATAGATATCAGGTATCCAGGGGAACATGACTGATGGTCAAGCTCTTCCTCAGGCAATGATGGGGCACACAAGATCCCAAGAACACTGGGGGAGTTTCTAAGTGTTCTGGATCGCTGTGTTATAACAGATATTCTTTTCCCATTGAGCCTCATCAAGATGACAGGTTATCTGTCCCCTACTTCAGTCACTTAGGGACTTTCTTTCCCAATTATAGAAGTTTCAAGTAGGCCAAGGGGCTGCCTAGGTGCCCTGGATGACTGCCTCCCCAAAATGGGAATTCTTCTCCCTGTAAAGGCCATGTTCCACTGGACCAGTTAATAGCCCAAATAAAGGAGAAAAGGTGCTTTTCCAAGTGCATCAAAGAGATTATATAAAGCAGTACAGAGTGGTCTGTGTGGCTGTTGGGGTCGGAAGAAATCCTACAACTGCAATAATTTAGTCTTAGTTTGATTTATTCTACCACTTCAAAAATCCTAAATTTTAAAATTAAGCCATTTTTGTGACTCAGTTTCTACTAACCTGAAAAAGCCCTAAAAATTGCAAGATTTCTTTTTAGTTTAAATGTGAAAATTTCAGAAAGACTAGATATAACATTACACTCTCTGTTAGTGAGATTTTTAAATGAGTTTCATCATAAGGTAAGTTCCTACATCCCCAAATGTAATTTTTGGCTTTCTTCACAGTCAATGCAGAGTTAATTAATATAGACAACGGAATCTTGGAAATGCGTCATTTAATCTTTAAAAGGCTTTAAACTGTCCAGATCCGTTAGAGACTTAAGACATGGGCTTTTCAGACTACTTAAAGGGAAATGTAAAAGGAACCATAAAGGGAACAAACTAGCTCATGGAAAAATTTACAATTAAAAGAAAATGTAGTTCCACATATGAAGAATTTACCTCATTATATAATTTGAGTCTTTTAGTGACACCCTTCTATATGTGTGGGCAAGATGCTCGCAAAGAGACATAACAAATTTGCAATAGTTTTCCATAACCTTGTGCAATTTCTATAGAAATTTTTTTCTTCTTGTGGACCCATTCTTGCATTCTCATACTGCATGTTGTTGCGAGGTAAACTCAAGATGTATCAATTATCATCTAGTTCATTTCAGCTCTCTTCCTGGTGTTAGACAGTTTTTGCAGCAATGCACAAGAAATTATGGGCTCTAATAAAGCAACCCATTTTGACCTGCCAGAAGAGTGTTATAGAGACCATTTATTGTTTAATATTAAAGATAGCAACAAGCATTTAAATTACTCAAATAATCAAAGGAAAGTGAAGCTTAGTTTTACGTTTTTATGTATGTTCAGAATTACAGGCACATGAATGTGTAGGAAGATGTGCCAGGGGAGGTTTAGGTTGGATATTAGGAAACGGTTCTTCATTCAGAAGGTGGTGGAGCTCTGGAATAGTTCCCCAGGGAAGTAGTCATGATGCCAAGCCTAATAATATGCAAGAAGCATTTGGAAAATTCACTCAGATACACGGTATGAATGTTGGGATTGTCCTATGCAGGGATAAGAGTTGGACTACTTGATCCTTGTGGGTCTATTTCAACTCAGGTCATTCTGTAATTCCGTGAATATCTTATCAGAAATAATGTGGAAGATTGATACTTCTCACCAGCTTAACGTGTTCATTTAACTATTGACTTTTGAGAAAGCAAATTAGTTTTCATCATCATGGATATCTTTATAAATGTGGTACGCAAAAAAACCCGCATTTAAAAATTGAAAGTGTTTATATAGGATGCTTAGTCACGAAGCATAAGAACATGTGCATATATTTTTCTTATCTACAGAACTCAGTTTTTTATGTTGTACATAATTAAGGGGTCTGAAAATCATTCTGTGTTTTTATAGCTGACATTTCTTATTTGATTATTTGTGTTAATTCAAAAGGACATAAATGTGTTGGTAAAAAAAAAGCTATTGGACCTAAAAACCTATTGCAAAGCACCAGATAAATGATATGGCAGTAAGTTGAGAAGAGAGTTTGTATGAATGCTTTAATTGTTTGGGGCCATAGGAAATGAAATCAGAAAAAAAAAAAGACCAAATTTTACTCACTTTTGTTCTTTGATCCGCTGATTAACATTTGCAACCACTAACTCACTTTCCTGATGGAGGCGACTGTTGTCAGTTCACGCTACTTCCAGAGACTGGCACAAAGTTTCCAGCTGTGGATGCAGACAGATCAAAGCACATGATGGACTCCCTAGAACACACTCTATCTGGAATACTAATAATAGTCTGTACTACTTGTAAAGAATCAAGTCATTTTTCTCTACTCCTTCAAATAATCAGGGTTTCCTTGTACATGCTATTAATTGATTCAATATGCTAGAAGGAATGTTTGAACTTTTCCCACGCCTTACATTTACCCGTTTATTATAATACACATTAGTCTACCTCCAGAGGTTGTTTTAATTGAAATCAGATTTTTTTTTTATACAAATGGAACGATTATAACTTTCTGTTTCTGTTTAAATGTTTTATTCTTTCCACTACTTGTTTTATTTTTGTTACGTATTTCTTTAAGATTAGCTCTTTGGCCATGGCACATTGCATTTAAAATAGAAAGAATGCAAAAGGGATGAAGTTATTTTGGTATTCAATTAGAAATATAAGGAATGGTAGAGGACTGAACAACCTAAAACTTGGGAACTGAATGTCAGACTTTCACCTTTACATCTCCAAATGAAATCAGATGTAAGCCATTGGTGGTGAAAATCTGTTAGTATCAGATAGATGCATGAGCCCTAGGTAAAATGATAAAATTATTTGGTGATCTCTGTACAATTTCTTTTGGGTACAGTTCCTCAGTTTACGTCATAAAAGTCATCACAATGAGAATTCTCTCAGCAGACTCTTTACAGGGGCCAAAACCTGATTTTGTCAATAGTTCCTTGCTTACCTAGCTGCCAGAAGCACAACTACTGCAAGCTCACAACAATTCATAATGATGCAGAAGTGAACTTCTAGAAAGATAAAACTACTTTAAAAATCTGTAACAGTAACAAAATTCTGAGTGGAGAAACTTTTTGTTCAACAGATGATAATTAAATCTTACAGGAAGAAGAAATAAGTCTGTGCAGAATGTATCAGTCTTGAACCTACTTGGCTATGATAGATTTAAACTTGACCGAATAAAAGGATGTTGTAATACAAAACCATATGTAGATTTTTAAGAACACTGTATATAGTTGTGTTTTTCAAGTAAGAACACATGCTTAAAATTACCACTTCCTTCAATAACATTTTATCATTATTAAACTCAACAAAAACTATCATAAAAATTAGTGTACCTTTTTGAATGCTCTTCAAAATATTGGTCTTATATCAATGACATTTAAAAGTTTTGAGTGTACTAAATCTTTGAATGTTATGCATAAAAGCCTCATGTTATTATTATGGGTAATATATAATGGATAGACACTATATATCTAATTAAAATCCAATCAAAATAATAGCCGCTTACTCTTGTGAGAGTCATCTTATATGCGTATTAATGTTATATAATAGATTACACTAATGACGCAAAAACAATTTTCTTTTTAAAAAGATCTTTAAAATATTACCATGTATTATTAAACCACACACAATTTATTTATGGTTGCTTTTGTAATTATGTGAAATTAGAAAAGAAGGTTTAGTAATTGACAAGTTATGATTACCTGATGTACTGACGAAGCAGATAAAATACATCAAACAGATGTTGACACAAAGAGGATGATCTACAAGTTTTAAGAAAGACTACAAATATGAGTGGTTTATGCATATATAGGAGTACCTATATTTTTAGGTGACAGTAATTTGGAAGACAATACCAACAGGTCACATATCTCTGTACTTGCACTATCAAAAATGTTAGAAAATATATTTCATACTTCAGATGTTCTGTCTTAAAAAAATTGAGAAAATAACTCATATAGATACACAGTGACACTCAGCAGGAATAGAACTGTGTTTGCATAGTTTTATCATTTTTATTTAGACTTTTGAGAGGTAACCATTGTCAGTATTCTGTTTTCTTTGTTTTCAAAAAAATGTGATCAAAATGTAGTCCTGATGGAAAAAATAAGTTTCAATAAGTGTGATTAAAATAGATAAACCACGGCCTCACAAGAAAGAGAGCAAATACCTCTCTATCATTTTTCATCAGTTTCAATCTGCATTACAAGCCTTCCCATCTAGTCTGCTGTCTCTACAGAAAAGATGAAGGAATGTGCAAACTCGTAGTAATTTTGAGCCAAACTGTGTTGTGCAGCAAGAAGTGGGAAAATGACTATAAAGAAATCATTATATGACTGCAAAAAACAGCTTACAGTATATATTAATTGCAGAAGTTTCTGTCTCTCCTCACCTCCCTTTCTCAAACCGCTTAACCTTTTCAGAAATTTTTCTTTGCTTTCTCATCTTTAGTAGTAATGATGAGGTAACACTTGTGTCCATAATGAATTATGACTGAGGGTGATTATAAAAGACCATGACTTTTTTTAATTGAAGACATAGTAGTTTAATGGACAATAAATATCTGGGTATTGTAATGCTTCAGTGGATCTTGAATGCAACCAAGGTATCTAGCTTAGGTATTGTTAAATCAAGCAATTATTTTGTCATCCTAAACTCTGCTGTAACATGTCAGTTACCAATTTTTTCCTGTAAGGAAATGTAAACACTTTGCAAGTAATTGAAAAGGAATTTAGTTATAAAAACAGCAAATGAAAGTAATTCACTTTTCAAATAATCATTGGCAATACATGTCTTATATCACTAAAAATAAGGTAGTTTGAAGAAATGCTACTTAGCTCTCTCACAACAAAATTTTATACAGGTTTTCTATGCAGAAAAGCTTTGCTTCATTTTTTTCAATATAGTTTTCTTCTTTATCAACACACTTATTATTTTTTAAATAAATTTTACACAATTACATGGTCACTAGATACAGTAAGAAAGGTCTTAATGTTGGTCTTATAATACCTTAACTGCATTTTTAGAAATAGAATTTAAGTTATAGCATTCTGACCTAAGTTTACTGTTGTTTCAAACTTGTGGTTTAGATTTTGCAGAGACAGTAATAGACTGTTCTAGTCATTACCATTTTGTCTTGTTATTGAGAGGAATGTATTAATCTTTATTATTCAGGAATACACATCAAAACAGGAGATGGCATCAGGAGTTGCTGTACTAGGAAATATATCGTTCAAAGCCACTGAAATTTGTAAAGAAATCTTCCAATATCACTTCACTGTAAATGTGGAGCATTTCATCTTAGATAGGAAGCTAATGGAATTTTTAAGACGGTATATTAGACAATATGTTAGGCAAATAGCAGAAAGATAGAAAGAGCAGTCCTGCTTAGATATATATCATCAGTATCTCTACATTAAATTCCTGGAAAGCAGTGTACCAAATGGACGAGTAACTTCACATTTTACCAGGATTTTTCTTTAGATAATCAGTGACTGCACAGGAGACAAGACTTTGAGAGGCTTTAAAAGTGAGGAATTATCTGACAGAAAAGAAGAAGGGGATTAACAAAGAATGGATACTGATTCTTTTGCCTGTTCACCTACGCTGACCATGTTAGAGGGATGTACAACTTAATCTAGGTTTACAGTGATTTTTTTCCTTCTCAGATTGTTTTCAAAAAGACAAGATTGCTGAAAGACAATCTATAATTTTGTGGGTATTCATTTTTATTTGCTATTTAATCTTCCCATTTCCTACTGTTTAAAATTCAAGTGTTCTTTTGGTTTGTCAAGTTAACAATCCAAATTGCAAGTCAATTCTGAAAAAAATTGGCCCAAGAGCACCATTTAGAAACATTTGTAATTAAAGATGTTATTTACAGGATAAACAAATTTTTAATCTATTCCATAACTACTTTTTGGGAAATGGAAAAATACCCCAAAGACTTGCTTGAAGCTTGAAAAATGACTTACAAATCATTACGTAATTTAATTGGGAATTTTGACTCATAATTTCTTTAAATCGGAAGCGATACATTACTCATGCTACTTAAAATAACTGTTAAATTAGTCATCCATTACTTACAGAAATGTTGCTTTAAAAAAAAATCCAGAGCACCTTAATATAAATGTGTTATTTTTAAAAAGAGTGTAATAGACTGAACAGGAATGGAGTTGTTTGTTTTAATTCCTTTAAATCATCCTTAAAAGAAACTACATGTGTTCAGATTCTTTCCTCGGAATCACATGAAAAACTTATGGAAATCCCAATGCCTGCACCAGCTCTGCAAACAAGATGCCTTAGATTCACAGTGATATTTAAAACTGACCCAACTCTCCACTCTTTTTCTGGAATTTACAGCTTCAGTCGAGGCAGTAGTATTGTGAGGCACCTGCCTGACCTGGCCACCCAACTTTTAGTTCTTCCAGCTGCTGAAGTTCAGTCTTGTATCTCTGATGGGAGCTGTGGAGAAAACTACTCCTTTTCTATCTGAAATTTTCTAGAGGTTTGTCACTGTTAAGCATGGGACAGGGTCAGGAATACTGGCATCTTTAATGTGACAGTGAGATTACAGCTTCTAATGGATCACTGGCTCTTTCTAGAGATCACATTCTGCAGGAGTCTGCAGAAAAAAAAACAGATTTTGTCCTATCTGTTTAAAACTGCTTATCTAATGAATCATGTTACCTTTAACAATTTTTTGCCCTGTTTTATGCCCTTAGACCAACGGGGTTATGTGACCCTTAAATATGGAGACCCTGCAATCTTCCTCCTTGTTCATTGGAGATGAACTGAAACACTGTTTCTTGCTCTTTGAACTGCACTCTACTGATACTTCTTGCTCTTTACTGATGGTACAGATAAGAACAAATACCTAAATTCCTACAGGAGAACCGTTTAATGGTGGCTTGTATTCAGTTGTTTAAGAATATTTGCTAAATTCAGGTGCTTAAGTTAGTAAAAACAGAGACAAAATGTGGCACAATTTCTAATTTGCTACCTACCTTCCTATGTAGCATCACTGCCAGCTCACAGTGTGGTCGGCCTCCTCTGCAATAAATTAAATCAAATTGAGCAACACATGGATTCTTTTAATTATTGTAAGGTCAACTAGCATTTAGATGCACTCCTTAAGTGCACAATAAACTTCCCCATCCCTTTCTTTGCTAGAAGAGGAAGACAAACAGTTTGTAGCACAGCTGATACAATTGAAAATTGCAACATGTTTCTCAACAACTCTCTTGTGTTTTGAAGGCAATAAACACAAGAATCTATCTACTCTTTACCCTTATTTGCTCTGGGGATGAAGGTAGCAAATGGTATGCAATACAATGTCTATTAGTATCTCAATAACTTTTCTCATTCATTTTACTTTTTGACATATAACGAAAAGCGAAGGGGAGTATATTGAAGAATATTCTTGAAACCAGAGTAATCAAGAGGATTCAATGTTTCGTGCTTTAAGCACTTTAAGGCAGTATAAAGTGACATATTAGAGAGCTTTCTGATTTTGAAACCAAATATTAAATATGAATCCACTACATCTTCTGTAAAAAGGGTGGGTTTTTCAGTAATATTCAGAAATAAATGTTCTCTACTATGAAGACACAGCAACATACAAATATTTTCAATTTTATTCCTGGAAATATCAGTCCTAATACAGCAAGTTTTCTTGAAGGAGGAAACTTACGGGCAAAAGAAGGAGGGAGAAATATGGATGAGAGCCTTTACTTTGAACTTCTGCTTCAGCTAATTTCAGTGTTTGTTAAAAAGAAGGGAAAAAAAAGAAAAAAAAAGGATGTTTCTTGCAGAAATATAAAGGAGATGCAAATAATGCGGAGGAAGACCAAAGACTTTTTTATGGGGAAAGACTGACACAACGAGCTCTGAGAAGTTTGGAAAAGGGACTGTTATGTTGCTTGTGCAAACTCACATTGTGTGATTTCCCCTTAAACAGTGAAGTTTTTCTTTGCTGCTGTGCTTTGGGGAATAGAGATGAAAAGCTAGTACCAATTTGGCTGCACGTCTTTAATAAAATCCAGATTTTCCTTTGAGGTCACTAAAAGAAGCACAATTTCTAATTCATGTTTTAACAAATCCATAATGCATCAGTAGACTCACCTTCTTGTCTAAGAGAATACTACAGAAAAATCATGCTGTAGGTGCAAAAAAAGAAGTGCTATGGATGCACACCACTATGAATAAGTGGATGAATAACAAAAACTAATTTTCAGAAACTTCTGCTTCCTGTTTCCTGGACTATCTGCATATTTACATTTCACAGTCATTGGGAAGAAGAAAAAAAAGACAAATTTTTTTCTGGGGTTAGGGATTAGACTTGAATACTCTCTGCTTCCTATTTGTTTGCATCCTTTTTGGTCTCCGAAGTCTTGTATTTTTGACAGCACAGTGAGCTGGCTTCAGGAGGAGAGTTAGCAGGTCTGTCCATTCAAACTGCCCTGAGGCTTGGTGTGGAAGTGACGTGGAAGAGATCTGGCATCCATCTACCTCTTCACTACCATTAAGTACAACTGAAACAATAGTCCATACATTTAGACTGGATTGACTTTTGGATTTTTCAGATCTTCCTTAAAAAAAGAAACAGCCTTTACAGGTCTTCCTTAAAACGGAGGTCAGGATCCACGGAAGTATTCCATACCTTCCTTTAACATAAGACAACATATAAATAAGGTGTAGATAAGGGGGTACGCTCTCTTCCTCTTCCGAGAGACTGGAAAGCAGGAGCTCCGTTGCTGCTGGTCCTGTCTGGAGCTGAGGCCTGTGGTAGCTGCTGTTGTCTGCCCACGCGTCGGGGGAGAGTCCTGGGTTGGATTTAGCTGTTCTGCTTTCCTCAAGGGAAGTGGTGAGATTTCATTAGTTCCTTACTTTGTTAGTTACTGGGTGTTTTAGTTTTATGCTGGGTGTTATATAGATCCTTTTTGTCCTTTTTTCCATTTCCTTTCCCCTTTTCCCTTGCTCCTTTGTATACCCTTGCGGTGTAGTTCTTTGTATTTAGAAAAATATAGAAATATATATATATAGTGTGTGATTTTGGTTTCTTTCATAGTTTTTTTTTCCTTTGAAAGGGGAGAAGGTTTGGGAAAGAGGCACACTGAGTGGTTGGAGAGCTTGAGAAAGCTAGCTCAAACCAGCTCAACATTTTAATACTGTGTTTATATTGGACTAGGCTGTGCATGACAGGCTTGCTAAATTTAGTTTATCACAGGTTTGCCTGCATTGGATCTGAGGAAGCTGCAATCTCACGTGGAACTTTGGCACTTTCTTTTTACAGGAAACTTTGCATCCAAATTGCTGGCCAGTTGGGTTATTTGCTTAGGCAACACCTCAAACACAGACTGAATTGTACTCCTAGTTTTAAGCATCACATTCCTCACTGAAAATGTTTTACATCCTTTTGATTTAATTTTACAGAAAAGAAATGCAACATATTTAGGGATTAAGCTTAGTTGAAGCAGAGGCCATACAGTGTAGTAAATGTTGAAAAGGTTTTGGAATTAAAATAGGAAATAAAGTGACCAAAATATTGATTTTTTTTTTTTTTTTTTGTGACATCTTTCAGACAAGAGTGGAATGGTGAATGTGAAATTGTTCTCGAACAATAACATGTAAATATCATTGGTTCAATCAAAACATGGCAGATGAATACAGTGACAGACAATTCAATTTCTTCTATAGTAGAAAAATAACATATTTAAATTCCGATATGATTGCTGAGACAATTTCCTTTTTTATTTATTTTATAGGATGGATGGGCCTCAGAATTTTCATTCATTTTAAGGTTTGTTAAGTTTTTATCTTTATTTCCTTACAATGAAATAGAGGCAGTATGTTTGGGAGAAGTTACTGTACATTTTAATTTATAATCTGTATCACTTTCTCTGATCATCTAGGTTACTATGTATTAATTTATGAAAGAATAAATATGCTATAGACTTTAGTAATTTTTATTCTCCACTACATGCACGTGGCAGTACACAAACAAACACATGTGGCTGAACTGTCAAAATTGGTTTTAATGCACAAATGTTATCTGAGGAAAAAAGCTATAAGGGGATATTGTGCTAACTGTGCCAAATGATGACTCATCTGTGACTCTGCTACAGGATGGTTTGTTATCAAATAGGGGATTTATCAAAGAAGATCCCTCAAAAAAACCCATAGACAAGGTAAATCCCATGTTTTCATGGCTAGCAAATTTCCATAGTAGGTCAGACTAATCTAAACACTAGCTGCCTCTGCCACATTAGTATGTCCTCTCTTGACTTATTTTCTACCCCTTATCTGATTTAGCTAGAAATTATTTAAGTCCACACATTTAAGACATCACAATTAAAAAATTTTCTGCAGCTTAGAATGCTGAAGCAGTTTGGCACAGATTATAATGTGATCCAAAGCCAAAATAGGAGAAAGGTGGAAACGTGCGCACAAACACAGGAAAGGCTGAGATTGTATCAACCAGTATTGACATGGATGTAGGTTGCTGCTACAAATCCATAGGATGGGCAATCAGGTTAAAACACATTCAGCCATCCTAACTAGCTCAAGGTAGGGCGGGACCTATGTCAACCACATGTACTAGAAGATTCTCTACAAAGAAAACTGAAGGGCTTTTCTCCTAAAAAAAGCCTATTATTATTACAATCTCAAACAGAGTAATTGTAATTTGTTTCCTTGAACAGTAGAAAATAAAAATAAGTAGTAAAGACAAAGCAAAAATAAGAAATGTTTATAATCAGCTTTTCTTGCTCACTGAGCCTTCGCAGGAAGGGCTGTTTCCAGGATTAGACCGTGAACAACACTTTGATTTACAGCAAACTCCACCAAAATCCTATTGTCCCCTCCCTACAGAGCTTCCTTCTGTCTCCTCTGAAGTTGCCTGGCTGTCCCTGCTACTCACAGCATTTTCCATCTCTGCCTGACCTGTAGATTTGCAGTCTTATTCAATGAATGTGCTGCCTACCAGAAACTGTGGTGCTGTGAGCTTACCCTCTGTTCCACATTTCAGGGTACACTAAGTTTCCCCAAAAGGAAGAATCACCTTCCTTCATTCTTTCAGAGTTTGTGATCTTTCCCAGTCACTCCCATAAAAGAACAATTATTATCAGAAAGAGGTAAAC
This sequence comes from Dromococcyx pavoninus, assembly GCA_033558185.1. Taxonomy (NCBI): domain Eukaryota; kingdom Metazoa; phylum Chordata; class Aves; order Cuculiformes; family Neomorphidae; genus Dromococcyx; species Dromococcyx pavoninus. Next base: position 3,426,788 of record JAUMJL010000025.1, read on the forward strand.
AAAAGAAAAGAAAGGATATTTTTATTATTGAATAGTACATTCTCAGATTATGCAGTGGGAAATTGCCAGGGGTGGGCGATGAGAATATAGTAAAAGTATCCCAGGTTACAGCATTTTTTTTTTCTGAAGACCGTGATATTTAATTTGCAAAGACTGATCATCGGGTCTGTACCAGAATGGACGAATGTTCTACTTTCTACTTTCTCAAGGAAATCTAGAACAAAGCCTTAGTGCCCTTAAAAATGTGGATTTCTGTGACATGTCAAAGCTCAATTAATTTAGCCAAGTCTTCAAAACTGTATTTTTAAATTACAAAAATGCTATAGGCTAACTAAAATATCTCCTTTACCTTATTAAAAGTTACAGAGAGAGAAGATGTAAGAACATACAAAAATTTTAAAACCCAAAAAGCCTTCTGTACTTCATTTGGATTAGTTTATGCTACAGTTAGAGGTGAAAATAAAATTGTCCTAATTCACATTATTCTACTTATTTGGGAATCCTTGAAAGTTCAGGATGTATCTTCGTTTCATGCATACAACATTTAGCAATCTCATAAATACATTTACCCTTCTATCTTCCCATTATTTTTTCCTTCTGTCACCTACAGTTTAAAAGTGTAATTTGCTTCTATCTTAAAACAAATAAATGCTGCTGAAAAAATCTAATGTTACACAAGGCACGTGGATAACATTCTAAAACATAAATGCCATGAATAACAAAATATTTAAATGCATAAAAGTATTCCATTTTAAAAATTTAAATAAACCCGTAAACATACAATACTGAGTCTCAATGGATCCAAACTGCTACTTGCTTAGTATCAATAACTGTAAAAGTGACACATGACATCTCCTCTTTCTTGATTTTCTTTCCCATGATATCTACTCCAGTTTCTAATACAGGAAAAAAAAAGAAAAAGATCTTTTAAAGCTCGGTGTTTTCTGTCTTTTCATGTCTGCATAGCTGAGGTTGTGAATTTAAATTTAAGAGAGAAACAATAGGCAGTAGATATTTATCCTTCAGGTTTACTAAAATAGTTTGCTAACTTCAGTACATCTAGAGCTAAGTTACACTGCATTAGCAGTTTCAGATATCTAACACCTTTTAAAGTCTCTACTTTCTTGAAGGTTATTAATGCAATATTTGGTACTACAAACCTATTTAGAGATTTTAATATTTTTAAGCTACTTTTCTTAGACTTTTTCTTGGCAAAAGTAAGAAAAAATTACTCTCCACAGTGTTTATAGAAAAAAAATCTTGTTGTAATTTTTCATTATTTAATTATTAATGTAGAAGTTTCATTAGCTGTTATCCAGTAGTCAAAAAAAGGGCATTATGGATATTAGAATGGTGGTCATAGCAGTCCTGGACAGCAGGCATTAATGGCTGTATGTACTAGAATAAAGATTATAATTGAAAATCCTCAATTTTGCCCGCCCCAAAAAAGCCCTCACCTGTATGCGTGTATATATATGTAGCTATATAAATGCACTTGACGTGGTTCCACATTTATGCTGAATGTAGAGATGTCTTCAACTTCTTCTGAATTGGATTTCATTTTGAGAAGGAATCTGACTCCAGCATCTTCTTTCAACAGCTTCCTGTAAACCACTGATAGTTGACTGAATCTTAACCATAACCTGAGCAATGTTGCTAATTGAAACATCTTTTGTGAAAAACGTAGGCCTAGAAATGTAGGGAGCCTAAAAAAGAAAAATAAAGTAAGTAAATAAACCAGCAATGAATTAGTATAAACAATAAGAAAAATAATTCTTCAGAATCCAGAAGCAGTTGCTGTCAATATGATAAATAAGAGGACAATCAGTCCCTCGGCTAACCTGTACCTCGAACTGTTCTGTTGCCATTAAAACCCAATATAGTGGAAGAGTAATATTTTTTTCCCCATTTTTCATGGGGCAAAAGAGCTTTGATGGAAGGTTTGATTTATTTATGTATCCATTGAATCTAGTGAGAAGCAATTTATTTAATCAGTTTAAGGAAGAAGATGGAGGTGTATCTGGACAAGTGAGCAGAAGGAAGTCACCCTTTCTCTCAGCAGGAAAGAATTTTCCTATAATTGACTTCAAGGTCCTCATTGACCAGTTGACTAACTGCAACTCCACCAGAAGATGAATGGAAAGAAGGAGAGTTTGACTCCGTTCCCTCATCCCTGTAGTGATGCAGCAGAATAAACTGCCTACCATAATGTTGCTACATATGAGGTAATTGGAATTGCATTGTAGTATCGCTCCATGCCTGCAGCCTATAAAACTTGATTTGTCTACGGTCACAAATCTGTATCAAGAAACATGCAGCATATAAATTTGCCACAATATTTTATTTTGTAAGCTAGACATTTATTAAAGTGACTTTGACCTGAAAAAACGTAACTAAGAAGCAACGTATTAAAAAAGTTATTCTATATGTAAAGGGCACAGAAAAATACCAAAGATTCCTCCGTTTCAGAAGGAAAATTACTTCCAAAACAGAATTGATTGACATTAAGTCTCTAGTTTTGCTTTTGAGAGATGCAACTAAATATCATTCGTATGGTAGCCCCATTATTGCAGATACACTATGAAAGAAATAACAAGGAAGTGCTGTAAATATAGTGGCAATGTGGTAAATAAAAACACGAAAATAATGTGATTTACTTGAAAGAACCACTGGAAAATTGTAAAAGGCAACCACTCCAATGAAGAAAAAAAAATGCGTCTCACTAGTTTCAATGGGTACATAAACAAATTAAACCCACTATCAAGGCAGTATTATTTTTTTTTGAATGTGTATTCTGCAAAGAGAATCTAGCTGAGTTCTTACAAGAACATTCCACTTCTAAAGTTCTGCTGCCTTAGAAAGAAAAGAAAAAATACTCAAAAAAAGAAACCATGCTAGCAACAGAAACTGTGAAACATGCACAGATATTCTTAAATGCATTGTACAGCTACTAGTTAAGAAGCAATTTGAAGCAACAGTCCCATTTAGCATATCATAATTTTTGAGCAAAACAGTCTCAGTACAGAAGCTATCAAACAGTGAGTAGGACATGCTGACAAACAGTAGTATAGTATTCTTTATACCCCTCACAAAATTTTTGACATCAGAAAAGGTCTTTTTATATGGGCATATCTATAAAAATACAGTCCTGTATTTTGATACATGGATCACAGAGCTATATCAGATCTCAGCTTTGGGCAGCATAAATGCTCTACAAATGTATAAGGAGCACATGTTTAAAGAAAAAAAAAAGACCACTACAAAACAAATAAAACAAACATCAAGCAAGCAATTAATTTTTGCTTTGCCTGGGAAATAATATTCTTAAATTTTGTTTCTCTTGAAACAGGATTGTGAACTTTTAAACAAACTTTTTAATTATTTTGTCTTGAAAGAGATTTATAGTAGCAAATTGCTTAAACATTTAACAATACTTTGTTATATTTTTTTCTAACTTTAAAAGTACTCTGAAAGTTTTTCCATCTTACAAATATTTCCATCTTTTTTTTACTTCTCTAATTTCTAGAAATATACTTTTCTTCATACTTTTAAAACAACAGGTTTTCCTTCCTATTTCAGTTAAATTTTTACTAGGTACTTTTCAGTACACATGGAGCTACTTTCTCTTCTAGGCTTGGAACATTGCCAGAGTATAGACTGGGAGATTTTCCTCTAGAGACAGCTAACATTCATTATCTGAACACTGGGATATCCCTGCTTCTGTTCTTAATATGTTTGGACACATCTTTGTTCATCTGTAATTACTGATAATAGTTTCACTCAAAAAATGACACCTGTTCAGTCAAGAAAGAATATGGAGTAGTGGCAGAAGATTATTTTAAGAGTAATTTTGAAAGACAAAGCAAAATACAGTGATATCTTTGTTTCACAGTTGGATGTGTTTTCAAGAAGAAAAAAAATCACTGTAAATACTTATCATAATCTGCAATACACAAAATTTAGAATATTTCAAATATGGAGTTACATCTTTCACTAAATATTAGGTAAGAGATAAGAGGCTAGCACACAATAATTTTTGCTGTTTCTTTTTCTTATTTCTTCTCTTATTCGCAAAGTTAGAAAGTGAGAAATGGAATTTATTCTTTGCATACGTACAATTCTAGACAACAGCTTTTTCTTTAAAATAAAATCGTACAGCAATGGGCCAACCATGTACATCATTCATGAGTATAATTTTCTTTGTGGTGGTTTGACCCTGGCTGCACATCAAGTGCCCACCAAAGCTTGTGGGTCAAGATAAGGACAGGGACATCACTCAGAAATTACCGCCATGGACAAAACAGACTTGACTTGGATAAAAAATAATTTAATTTATTACCAATCAAATCATAGTAAGATAATAATAAGTCTGTTTAGCCTGGAGAAGAGGGAAGTGAGGAGGGACCTCACAGCCATTCACTGCTTCCTCACAAGGGAAGGAGGTGGAGCAGGTGCTGATCTCTTCTCTCTGGTCACCAATGATAGGACTTGAGGAAATGGCAGGAAGATGTGCCAGAGGAGGTTTAGGTTGGATTTTAGGAAAAGGTTCTTCACTCAGAGGGTGGTGGAGCACTGGCGTGGCTCCCCAGTGAAGCATTCAGGGAGCCAAGCCTCACGATATTCAAGAAGAATTTGGACAATGCACTCAGACATATGGTGTGTTTGTTGGGGTTGTCCTGTGCCAGGATAGGAGTTAGACTCCGTGATTGTTGTGGGTCCCTTCCAAGATCGTTGTGGGTCCCTTCCAACTTGGGTCATTCTATGATTCTATGATAAGAAATAAAACCAGATTTTAAAACACCTCCCACCCTACCTCTCACTTTTTCCTGGGCTTAGTTTTACTCCTGATTTTCTCTACCTCCTCTCCACCAGCTGTGCAGGGAGAAGGAGAACAGGGATTTGCTGTCAGTTCATCACACGTTGTCTCTGCCATTCCTTCATCCTTCGTGGGAAGATTCCTCACACTCTTGCCCTGCTCCAGCATGGAATCCCATGGGAGACAGCCCTCCATGAACTTCATCAACATGAGTCCTTCCCACAGGCTGGAGTTCTTCATGAATTGCTCCAGCATAGGTCCTTTTCATGGAGTACAGTTTTTCAGAAACAGACTGTTCCAGTGTGAGTTCCCTGGGAGAGTCACAGATCCTGTCAGCAAACCTTCTCCAGTGTGGGGTCCTCTCTCCACGGATCCACAGGTCCTGCAAGGAGCCTGCTCAGGCACAGAGTTCCTGCAAGGTCACAGCCTACTTTGGGTCATCCACGTCCTCTGGCATGGGGTCCTCCATGGACTGTGGGTGGATATCTGCTCCACCATTAACCTCCACGGATTGCAGGGGAACAACCTGCTTCACCATGGTCTTCACCACAGGCTGCAGAGAAATCTGTGTTCTGGTGCCTGGACCGCCACCTCCTCCTCCTTCTTCACTGACCTTGGTGTCTGCAGAGTTGTTTCTCTCATGTGTTCTTACTCTGCTCTCCTGCTACTCTTCCTTCATTCCACCCCTCCCACCCTGACTCAGCTTCTTAAATACATCCTCACAAGTTAGGTATGATTTTCATTAAAAGAGTGCTGTTTAAATGGTTTAGGAATTTGGTGTGTGGTCCCTTGAATTATTAGATTTTTTTTATATATTTTTGTTTGTTTTAAAGTGGGTTTTTAAGATAATTCTAATAAAAATAAAAATGATTAAAGCATGGAAAGGTCCACAGTGTTTCTAGAAAGCAGATAAAGGTGAAAGGGATACTTCAATAATAATGCATTATATAACTTTACAACTAAAATAAATAGTCAACAAATTTTTTTAAAAATTCATACAGGCTCTCAGATTCACAATATGACTACGACTGAAAACTTCATATCTGTAAAGCATATGATACCACTTTTGTTTACAGTAAGTTCGAAAGGGTAACCCAAACCTGTAAAGAACATAAGTGTATCTCATACAGACAAAAAATGTTAATGTTGTCAAATCAATATTTAATGCAAGGTAAAAAAAAGAAAGAGAAAGAAAAAAAGGGAATATTGAAAAGATCTTTGGGTAGAGATCATATACATTCAGTGCCTGAATCCATAGATCATTTCAATAGCCACATGATAAGCTACTGAAAAATGGGGTTTGTGTAGGAACCAGTGACATAACTTTAAATATAGCAATGTTAGCAGACATTACTGTAATACCATTTCTTTGACTTTTCTTTGAGTAAAAAGAAACCTTTTTCTTCACAGGCACATACTGTAGCACGTTAATTCAGCATTAATTATAGAACATGTCAAACTGCATTTCAGTCAAAGCTCCCTGTAAGTCTCCAGAGCTTTCTTAATGACAGTAATTATAGGTCATAAAAAGAGTCGTCTAAAATTAACATTTCTCTCATGTCTTGATAGGAAAATGTAAATGGCTGCATAGTACAGATGTTTTGATTAGTAAAATTTACACTTCCTTTTTTGTTTCAATGCTTGTCAAACTTCATAGTACTAAACCTAAGGTGTTATATTTTTAATCTTTCTGAAGAGATAAAGGTATATCTAAATTGGCGATACGATTTCTTCACACTCTTAAGTTTAATTTACAGTCTTATGCAAAACTGCTTCAGTAATTTACCACAAGTAAATCTGAAATTTCTGCCTTAAGAAATATTAGTTTGGCCCAAAAATGCTAGATTAAACCAGTTATAACTTTTCAGTGAGTAAAAAAGTGAGCAAAAGAGAAGTTACAGGAAATGACAAAATAAAAGTCAGGTTTTAATACGTAAAACATGGTATTGGACAGAAAGAATACAAAGAACTTTAAAGCTGACTTCTATCACCACTGAACTTTATTTTATTACACAGTAAAGCAAAAAAACCCAAAACCTGACATAAAAAAGTGTACTCTCAGCTGTCAAAATTTACTTACCAGAAAATGAGAATAGAAACATTCTGGTTTAAACAACGTTAATATCATCAAACATGCAGGGAAATATAATAAACTAAAAGAAACTCACTTGAAAGCATAAAAGACCTACACCTTAAGTAATAATAAATCTAATACTTGACATTAATCTCCCTAGAAAATAAAATTAGATAAACTTTTGCAAGGGCGTTCAGAACAACCAATCCAGTTTATTAATAATTTCCTGTTTTCATACTAGAAGCTCATATTATCTGGTCACAGCCACAGTAGACCTCCACAGATATTTAATAAAGCTGCCGTTGGTAATCCTCTCTGATTACCTACAACCTCCCAGCAGCAACACATACCGTGCTGCAGCTCCACAGAAGGACATCACACTGTCACCTGGTATGATGTTTGACAGCTTATTCTGCTACATCAAACCAGCACAAAATTACTTTTTCCAAACCCATCCCTAGTTAATAACCAAAAGCAATAATGGTATTCAGCATGCGTAATACACTGAGAAGGCAAAATGAGGCAACAGAGAGAAAAAGATTAAAGAGTGACTATTATGAAGAAGAGATCAAAAACTGAATCTTGTAACATACAACAATATTTCAATTATAACACCACGCAGAGAGCTCTACCTATCACTCTACAAAACCCATACTGCAATTCTAAGAAACACAAGAGAAAATTCCTGTTATGTTTACACAAGATGCATTTTTATTCTAGTTCAAACAGAGCAACATTTCAATATATTCTTTCTAAATTATACCCAGAAATTCTCCTAGGAGCAGATACTGACTCACCTTTAGTAGAAATGTCTAGATAGTAGAAATAAAATGCTTTGATCTAGTTTTCACCGAAGAACACCCCAATCCTATACAGAGATTAATAAAATATCGTATGTATAGAAAAGAGCAACATTAATATAATCTAAATTTACAAGAATGCAAAAAGCTATTTGTGTACAAAAACAACAAAAAGACCCATGTACAAAACTTCCAAATGAAAACATACATGTTTTCATTGTGCAGCTGGAAATCTAACAGACTGAAATTCTGCTAAAGCACATAGACAGTCAATTGAGCTGTGAAGGTGTATATGGTGAATAAGAAAAATGAGGGACAAAATGTATAAAATATCTTTTACACTACCAAACAGTAGTGCAACTTATGTTTCTAAGAGGAATCTTACAGCAACTTCTTTGTAAATACTACAAAAGCCAACATTACATTCTTCTTAAAGGGAAAAGAGCAGGAGAAACGTTTGTAAATTAATGAGGTCATAGGAAAATCTTCCAAATTAGAATTCTAATGAATAACATATAACTATTTCCCTCAATACATTTACTGGTAGTGAAAGTTTTTGGAAAAGGAAAAATTCTCTTTTTCTCACAAGCAGCAAATCTGATCACCTCACTTCTTATTCTCACATTTTGCACAACAACTAGGCCTTTCAAATTAAAAGTTTCTTTTTTATACACTCTGCTATTAAAAACCCCACCATAACACCTTTTACTATTCTAATACTACTGAAATATTGATCGTACTTGTGGGCTAGTAATTAACGTGGATCACAGAATCATGGAATATTTCACTTTGGAAGGTACATTTAAAGGTCAGCTAGTCCAGCTGCCCTGCAATAACCAGAACAGGTTGCTCAGAGCCACACCCAACCTAATATTGAATGTTTCCAGGGATGGGGCATCTACCTCATCCCTGGGCAAGGTGTTCCAGTGTTTCACCACCCACATGGCAAAACAAATCTTCATTATACCTAGTCTAAATCTACCTTCTCCTAGTTAAAAGCCATTACACCTTGTCCTATCACAACAGCCCCTGTTAAAAAGTTTGTCCCCATCTTTCTTATAGGCTCCCTGTAAGTATAGACAGGCCACAATAAGATCTTCCCAGAGCCTTCTCATTTCTAGGCTGAACAACACCAGCTCTCTCAACCTGTCTCCAGAGGACAGGTGTTCCATCTCCCTTTCTGTGGCCCTCCTCTGGACCTGCTCCTAAAGCTCCATGTCTTTCCTGTGCTGAAGGCTCCAGAGCTGGATACAGTACTCCAGGAGTCTCACCAGAGTGAAGGGGAAGAATCACCTCCCTTGACTTGCTAGCCACTCTTCTTTTGATGAGGCCAAGGATAACATTGGGTTTCTGGGCTGCAAGAGCACATTATCAACACACATCCAGCTTTTCACCCACCAGTACTCCCAAGTCTTTCTCAGCAGGGCTATCTCAATCCCTTCGTCCCCTCCAGCCAGGGACTGATACCATAGGTTGCCCCAACCCAGGTACAGGACTTTGAACTTGGTGTTGTTGAACATCTTGAGGTGTGTGAACCTCCTTCCACTGCCTTTGTATTTCCTTCTTGCCCTTTAGTTTAACCAGCAGGTCTTGACTCAGCCATGCTCGTGTCTTGCCTTCCTTCCCTGATGTCTTACAACTGAGAATCGAGAGCTCTTACACTCTTTGGAAAGCACCCTTAAAAGACCTGCCAGCTCTGTTCTGCTCTCTTGTCTCTGAGGGCAATTTCTTAGGTTATTGACTAACTCCCTGAACAGCTGGACTTTGTCTTTCCTAAAATTCATCATCCTGACTTTACTCCTTGCCTGACCCATAACCCTTAGGACTGCAAAATCCATAAGCACATGATCCCTGTAGCCCAGGCTGCCTCCAATCTTGATGTCATTGATTAGCCCCCTTACACTGGTGACCTTCAGGCCTAGTATCACATCCCCTCTGGTGGGGTTGTCTATTATATAGCTTAAGAAGTTATGTTCAATTGATTGTCTACAGCTCACCATGCTACTTCTCTAGTGAACATCAAGGTGGTTGAAGTCCACTAGCAGACCAACAGCCTGCAATCTTACCCTTCTCTTTAAAGCTCTGTCTCAGCAGCAATCCTGACCAGATTCCTGAGGTTTTTCATCCTTTGAGGGAATATAAAGATAAAATAATAGAATAATAGGACTAACCTGATGATAAAGACCTTGTAGGTAATAAAATCTGGGTTTAGCTTTGATGACTCATAAAAATTTACAAAGCTGAAGATTGTCTTGTAAATAACTGCAACAATGGAATATTTTTTTGACTCTAAATATGTAGAGATAATGTTACAGGTTCAGCAATCCACTGTAACAGCTCTTTTGTTTCGTGTGTGTGTCTCGTTGGTTTATTTCTTCCTTCTTTAGCAAAAGAGCTACATACATTTGTAACACAAAGCCCTAAGCTGAGGTAACACCTTTGCCTCTGAACAGATGTACATTCTGGCCACTGTGACTTGACGTAACTCTGTATTGCTTCCATTTTGAAAGGAAAAGATGCTGGATACCTATATGCATCCTTTGTAAGCAACAATTATCTGCTTTGGTTTATTCCTCTGTGAAATAAAAGCAAAAACAAAAACAAAAACGAAATCAAACAAAAATCTTCTCTCACATGTATTCTGATATATATACTGTCATGTATGTACTGTTTAAAAAAAATGTATTCTAAAACTTCCATAATGTGTAACATATTGTTGATGTGTTATGCAGTTATCAGCAAAGACTGGAGAATACTGCGGACAAATGACCAAATACAAATCAAAGGAATAGGTAGAGAAAAGTAGTAAAGCATGGATCAATTGGAAAGGAGAGTCAATACACTGACATCTGGAGAGGTCAGAAATGTAGAAAATGAAGCATGAAATATTTTTGTAAGGCAAGCATTTGAAAGGTAATTACTTGAAACACATGCTTAATGAGAGAAAGAAAGCTAGTGTCTTAAGAGAGCCCCAAGACTCTCCATATTTGAAATCGCCACCCACCATGCTGACCACTCTGTCTCCCTGTTTCCTTCTAAATCCTGTCTTATTCTTAATTAATTATTTGTTTGTCATCTCTTCTTAGTTGTTCAGATTTATTTAGATTGTGGGTTCGTTGCTGAAAAGACTGTCTTCTTCTTGTGTTCATCTACTGCTTGGTGTGAATGGACATCAGCAGCTGAGTTGGATTTCTACGTGCTGTGATAACACAGCTATTAAATGGTAACAATTATTGGACTGACCACAGGCAGTGAATTCGAAAAGTATAGAATTTGGTACAGAATTTAGTTAACATTACAAACACGAATTATAAAAGCCCTGTTGATTTGGTTTGATTTTAAAGAAAAGAGACACTTTGTAGGGTAGCTTAATAGTCCTTCGCTTTGTACCCAGTATAAACCCAACTCTTTAACCTCCATTGGGTTTTCTGTCACTTACAGAGAGGAAGAGCTGAAATTAATCTGTTTTGAAGGTTTCTTATCACCAAAATCCTACCCAGAAACTAAAGATATTTTGGACAACACAAACTATCGAAAAATGTAAGACAAGTAGAGGAACACAGAATTAAAATTATCAAATATGTATAACACACTACGGATTACTGTTTGCTGAAATAGAGGGACTTGATAACAGTCTCTGAATATCTTGGGAGTGTGAATCCAAGCAGGAGAATAATCACTCAGGGTGATAAACAGGGATTTAAACAGCAGTAATAGGATTAAAGTAAGAATGGAAAAGTTCAAGCTGCATATCAGAGAATGCTTTCTGGTGGTGTATTAACAAATAAATCACCTTAAAATGCTGTAGAGCACTTTTTTACCTCTAGATTCTTGAAGTACGAAAAAAAAGGTAGATAAACTTATTCCCATTCAATTTGTGAAAAAGTGAGGAACTTTTCCAGGTAAGGAAAGGTGTAGCTCAATTAGTATTTACAGTCAAAATACATATATTAAGTAGCATGTGAAAAAGAACACTTAGCCAGTGCAGAACCAAAAAGTACTGAAGGTTGCTGTAAAACCGTATCAGCTTGATCAGGCAAACTGCTCTGTCTGCAGTGGAACTCTACAAACAGATTAGCTTTCCCAGGTCACACATGGAGGCTAACTGTTTCCTAGTTTGACCTCCTCTGCTTTCCTGACAAACGTGCATTATCATGGCTTTCTAAAAAGATTCTGTCTAGACAGTACAAATAGCCTTACATATTTAATAATAATGAGTTTTTCCTCTTTTTGGTAGAATTTGCTTAGAATGCCACATAAAGGAGGGTTGTCTAAGTGGTGACCTCTGAAGGGAGGGAAGGAAAACCAACAAATGAGAGACGAGTGGGATAGATAGATAATGTTTTAACCTTACAGAGGTTGAGAGCAGCATGTCCAAATCCATCTAAAATATCTGAATAGACTCAATAGGAAAGTTTTTACAGGTAGTCCTCTCAGTAATACAATTAGGAGAAGAGAAAGGTATGGACAGCTATAAAATCCATATCTGGCAGAAAAGGTTGCAACTTTCTATGTAGGTGGGAGAAAAGAAATCCTGATCATTGTTGTGAAATCATTACCAGTAACAGTTAAATTACCAAAACTACAATGACATAGTACACTGTAAATTATTTGCTTTAGAAGTCTGTTCCAGAATTTCATTAAATATTGGACATCCTAAAACCCAATAGAGATCCATCTGAATGCATTGAAGAAATTCAGAGTTCAATGCATAAACCTGACAATATAAAACACTTCCCCACCTAATTCTGATAAAGGGCAGTACCTTACTGCATAGTTCAGATGTGATTCAGTTTAAAACAAAGCAAATGGATTACTTTTTTTTTCAGTTGTACCTGTACAGTGAAAGTAGAAGAAAGCTATCCTGTGAAAACTTCTCTGAAAAGATGAAGCCTAATCTATAGAAGTATATGTTATTTTTGTATAATGTAGTTGCATCCACACTAAAGATCTTACAGGATTTTACCTGTGCTCAACTGGCAAAAGCAGTGTAACTTCCATACAAATTTCTCATTAAACTTCTGAATGACTTTCCTTATCAGTTAGAGCTCAAATAAAACAATAACAACTAACATAAATTCCCCTGAGAAACTAAACTAGAAAGCAAGAATTCTTATACCTGTGCTTTGAAAGATCGTTGAGAAAAAAAGAACTCACATCAAATTCAAGCAAGGTCCACAGATAAGAAAACATCCTCAGACAAGAAACAGGAAAAAATTGATGAAAGTTAATTTGTATCAAATTAAAAGTATAAATTAAAAATAAAATTTTAAAATATTGAACAAGTAGCAAATTCAGAAAGTTAAGAATACAGAATTGACACAAGTCACTGAAGACAGAACACTAAAGTCTAGGCTCCCAGGACTAAGAAAAACAACATTTATCTTTGGGAGGCAGGAACAAACAAAGAAACATAGCAGAGAACAAAACCTTACTAGTTGTATAGGTGTTATCAGTAGATCATTAGAGATGTTGAAAACTGTTCAATGACTATGTCAGTTTGAAATTCTGAAAAGAAAAAGAGTCAGTCTCTATACTATAAAAATAAAAAAGTTGTTGAATACTGCTGGAGGGTTTTGATTGTCTAGGGAATGCTTTTATTTCTTTTTCTTTTAATCTTTTTTTCTTTTTTTTTTAATGCAAGACTGCATATAATTTGTGCCTAGTCTTATGAAAATCAGGCCAAGGAAATTAACTTCAGCAGTCTGAATCCTCCACAAAACTATAAAAATAGTTTGACAACAGTCTTGGGTGAAAGGAAAAAAATAAAGACAATCCAGTCCAGGACTCAGCCAATGAAGAGGCAAATAATAAACTATCACTAATACCAGTCAATATTTATAGAACAAACTTTATTTCATTGTTAGAACAGTTCCTACTTTTGGTTATAAAACTTGATAAAGATAAGTGACTTTCTCTGGTTTTGTTTTCTTCTAGAGAAATCTTAAGTGGTTTGATAATAATAGCTCCCTTTTCATGAAACTTTTGTGTCAGAGATTAATTCTTGGTGCCATACTGATATCCTGGTTGCTTAATATTTATGTAAGAAGCTTCCAGATACTTTATAAGACACTGAACAATTTGAAGAAACCACATAGTAGTAGCTAGGACTGAACCAGTAAAGAACTTAAAACCCAAGCATTCCATCTGAGACACATACTAGACCTTTATTCCTAGACTTTCATCAAAGAAGAAAGTATAGTACAATATGATTTGTGATGTTATGACAGTTCTAAGAGAATTATTGGATAATGTAGAAGCCAGTCATGGTAGAAGTGTCAATTTCCAGGAAAAAAACTTTTTCCTACTTCACTACTGTGGTTTTTTGGACCTTGTGTTTCCCAAGAAGACCATGACACTTTCTTTGTGTCTCTGCCCAACATATTGGCAATAAGTTGCTAGAAAGGAAAAGCAATTTTTTAAAGAAATGTTAGTTTAAATTGCCTTTACCTGGCTGATCCTGCCCCTGTGATATGCCCTCTTTGTCAATCCAGATCCCTCTGCAGACATTTGGTGAACTAGATGGGAAAATTTGTTGACTTAAAAATATGATGTTTTGTGGTTGGGTCCTTCTCAGTAGGTGGTGTAGTATCCAATTTCAAGTTCACAGCTACACAAGGACATGAAGTGACATGAAGTGAAGGTCTGTGGGGGTAAAACTGTTGGAGGAGTAAATAAAGGAGGAAGCACAAACAGAACCACCATCATTTGGAAAGCGACGACATCTGTGATTCTCCCAGTCTGCAGCCACACACTGCATACTTACCTCATCAGAAGAGTTGTGTTGAGCCTTCTCATTTGGTTGAATTGAGATTGAAATTTAAGGATGGAAATTATTTGGCTCACCATTTCTACTGGCACTAGTTCTGCTGAATGACTCTGCAGACTCCACTGTAAGTGCAGCCTAGGCAAAAAGTGTGTGATGTAGTGTCACCTGGTGAACTGTGTTTTTCAAACAACCAAATACAGATTATACGTATAGGAAGAAGTAATGCCAATGGACTTTTCAGAGAATGAAATTAAGAATTTAGCAGTGAATTTAAACAAGCATGAGAATAAACAAGTGCTGAATCCTCTCTGTCTTCATGTCAAATCATATGCATTTCAGGATCTTGAAATTTCGGTTCCTTGCTAGAGGCAGAACATTGATCTACTTAGTCTAAATATGTGGTAGTCACATAACAATGCATACAATACCTATAATTAGGGAGATCAAAGGCTTCTATACTTTCCAAAAGCATATTCATGCTAAATAGTATAAGGAAAGGTTCTAGAGAAACGTCATCAGTAATTAGTTTGGGGAACAGTTAATCAAAGCATCTACTAGTCTTTCTGTAAAAAAATTCATTTATAGTCTGTTCTAGGATATGTATTCTATACCAAGAATAAATCCTGAAAAATTTTATTACCTATTTATCTGAATGTACAGAACACCTTTTTTTTCAGGGAGCAAAAATGTCTGAAACTGACAACGAGAAAAAAAAGTAGCTACAACAATAATAGAATAGAGACCAAAGAGGTGAAAACAGTAATAAGCTGCAAGCCGTCTGAGCAAGTATTCTAGATGATTGGAAAATTTGGATAGAAGAATCTACTGGGTTAATATATGTTTTATATGATATCATATATGATGACAACTGTAGCATAAAATGAAATTGAAGCAGCTGAAAGCAAAAATGCTGCAAAAATTCTTTGAAGATACTGATATAGATGGATAATATAAATCTTTTACTAAATGCATCTCTCATAGCATAGGAAATATCTTTGTGAATTTCATAACGCAGCCAATTAAAGCAAGATGATAGTCAGTGAGGTTTTTGAATTATTTTACTACATGCCCACATGCAGTAACAATTCTACTGTATTAAAATCTAAGTATGCTAACACAAATTTGTGCCTTTTAATCTTTACAATTCTGTTAAATAATTTCAAAAACCCATCTGGAAAAAAAAATCAAGATTTGCCTGGTTTTAAGGTAAGTAATTTTGGTCTGTGGAGGTTAATAACTTACCTGAAATTCCCATAAAATATCTAAATATCTACTAAATATCTAAAATATCTACTCCTTCCGTACTTAAGTTCAGCAATGTCAGTTTTAGGGAAACTATGTATGTATGTTTTTTAAATTTTCATTGGAATGGAGAATCAAGATGGAAATGCCAAACTATTTTTTAATGAATACATCTTAAATATTTCTCCTTACCAAACATGCTGTTTAGCTTTTAACATATGCTTGATATTTAGATGATCAAAGCTATAGAGTAGTAAAGCTGTCAGAACAGTGTAACATTACTAAAATTCTTAGAAAAAAGCAGTTTTTCAAACACCAGTTTAAAAAAGACTGTATTTTTTAAAAATTTTGTGTTATTTTTCTAAACCATCGTACTTCAAAATGAAGTGTAGATTTCAGAATTTTTTTCCCAAATCATTTTTAACTAATTTAAGGGAGACATTCCTATTATTATCAATGCCTCTGAGACAGGTGCAATTCCTATCTCCTAGCACCATTTCCATTTAAACTCCTCCATGGAGTAGCAGACTGCAATTTCTGCATCTGTGTTGTAATTCTGCTGTAATTCTTGCACAGAAGCCTAGTCAATCAACCCTGTCCTCCTCATGCTAGCCAACTGTCCCTTTAATACAGCAATAGAATTCAATATAAATTGAATGAATAGAAATGCAGTGCTATGGGGACAATCAGCTACTACTGAGAGACAAGGTTGATTGACATTAAAGCATCTGTGGAAGTGTTATAGAAGAATTACAGCAGAGTCACTCAAATTGCACCCTGCACACCTCATGAGAGGGAAAGGAAGCTACAATAGATACCATTAATAAATAAACCTGCCTCCCAACTAAAGATGTGTCAAAAATCTTTTTTTCTTTTTTTTTTTAATATCCCCAACTTCAATTTGTGAGCAGCTTTTATTAACTATGTGAAAATTGGTTGTGACTTAAATTCTACAGTGGTTACAATTCTAGGACAGTTTTAATTCAAAGTCAGATGACATGTTTTTTAAACCAGGATGTAGCTTTTCCAGTTCATTCTCCACCTTCTTCACTATTGATAGAGTTGAAAGAATATGAGACTTGCTCACACTGAACTTTTAAAAATTGTTTTAGTATCAGAACAAGAATATACATAATACCACTGCAAGATAATTTTCAATAGGAACAGCTTCTATTTTTCAGTTGTAAAAAAAATCTACATTATTGTGTGGATAGAGTACTAGGTATTAAAATTTTCTCTTCATATTTTGCTTTAATCAGAAGACAACATGAATCTGTTGAATTTAACTGTGTACTAGTTCCTTCTCTGTAGCTAGTTTTGCTCCAGATTTTGCAAACTTTATAATGAAGTTATAATGAGGCACTCATATGAGAGTTTTATTAAAATGACATAGATAGGTATGTTTTGTTGTCTTTATATTGAAGTTCTCCCAAGACGTACTTAAAGATGAAAGCCTTGCTGGTGGAAGAGTGGAGTTCATATGTCAGTACATGTGGGGTTTTTAAGCTCCCTTCTCTTTTTTGTGCTTTTAGACTTACCTGTTGTCTTTGTCTTTTTTTTCATCCAATCCCATTGAAAGAGACATGTCATGTTCCATCCTCACTGAAAAAGTTAACACAGGTAAAACAGTTTCTTTGACTATTAGTTTCCTTGCAAGTACTTTTTCAAGGTCTTCATGGGCTCAGAGATATTGTGACATGAGTTTCTTCAGACTCACTTCTGCAGCTGTAAGTTCTAGAAACATTTTTTAATGAATAAGTACATTTTAAAAAAGAAGCTGAAGTATTTTATTCCACTGTGAAGGCTGCTGTCAATATTTTATCCACATTAAAGTGTCTGGAGAGAATTTTTCGATATATTTCTTATTTTTTATCATTTTTGTACTTATTTATAATACTAAATCTTAACAAAGAATTTCATTTGATCTAATAGAATGTTTTGAATGATCTTACAATAAACCTACTTAACAATATCGCAGTATTCGAAAACAAAATAGGTATCGAAACTGCTTTTCTGAAGTCAGTTAGCACAGAAAGGAAGAATAATAATAAAATCCTTCATGAGATCATACTTTATTGATCTAATCAGCTTAAAACTGTATGGATTTTTATGTGGCCACATTTCTATTTTATTTAACTGAAGCAGATGTCTAAAAAATGTACGAATTATTAATGGCCAATTTTAACATTGTTTGGGGTTTTTTCTTATAGTGATCTCCATGAAACTAATCATCCACTTCAGGCACACAAACTACATAAATCAAGAGATAAAATAATTTACATGAATAATGCAACTCAAATATTTCCTTAAATGCTCTTCCAATTACTAAGTACAGAAAGGAGCAAACCAGAAGGAGAACAGTTAAGGCAATCTTCTGGCTTGTAGAGGAAACATTTTGTTAGAGATGAGAAGACAACTCACTCCTTGCTCTTGTGTCCCCAGAGAAAAGAAATAAGGAGGATCACAACATTCTTCCAAGGACGGAACAACGATGATGACAAATCGTTTGTTGAAGACCAAAGAGAGTGAATGACAGCCTTTTCAATTGTTTGTTTGTTTGTTTGTAGGGGTTTCATCCAGTCAAAATGAAAATATTTAATGCTGCAGGAGGTGGATATACAGCTTTTAACTGCCTTCCCTGTTTCCAGGAAGGTGAGATCTGCATTCTGTCCTTGTCAGGCAGCAGGCAAGGCACTACCTGGTGTTTCCAACTGTGTTTACACTCTTGCTAGAGAAAACAAAACCAAGCTAAGAAGAAGATGGAAACTACTTGCATAGGGAGACTCCTTGGTGTAGGAATAGACAGCCATGCAGCATATGTTCTCATCTTTATTTTCACTCTAAACCACATAAAGATCTTCAGGGTGAACATTTACATGGCCTACAACAACCTTCTTGTAATGCTGGTTCTGTAATCTTTTCCTTGGATATCCTTCACCAGACAATGACTCTGCAAGCAAGATATACACAATTCAAAGTATAGTACAACAGTTTATTGGCTAATGCTGAAAGAACAAATGTCTGGCACTAATACCTTATAAACCAAGCATTAATTTGCTCACAAAGCCTAATGAAAGAACCAAAAAATCTTTGTGGCCAGGCAGTCATCTGCCAGGCAGGGAAAGGTCAGCCTCCATTGCTGCTGGGAATGCATTAATCACCATCATCCCTTTCTTTGAGGGGCTTTTTAATGTTTTATATTGTCTTCTTGATTTCTTTGAGCTGTTAGTGACTGCTGTGTCTACAGTTACAGTATTCTATCTTTTTTTTACCATTTTATTCACCTAGTTTTAGCTCGTCTACTTTCTTAGGCTACCTTTTTTTTTTTCAATAAAACAGCCCGGGCCATGCAGCTGTGCTACACCGACAAATCCTCTGTTTAGAAGACCTATCTCAAATCAGATGAGACGTACACACCCTTGTTTATTGATCCCCTTTTAGGGTGGAGATGGTGATACAAGTGAACAAAGAGTAGAAGACCTCTGTAAAATGAAAACAGAAACTTTCAACATTTGAACCTGCTGGTACAGTTTCTGTACTAATTGGTCTGCTAATTGGAGACCAGGGATGTCATTCAGGAGGACCCTGACAGCCTGGAGAAGCAGGTTGACTGAAACCTAATGAAGTTCAGCAAAGGTAAGTGCAAAGTCCTGAACCTGGGCATAAATAATCTAGTATAGGATAAAACCAGTTTTTCAGACAAGACCTTGGGGGTGAGAACAAGTCTAGTATGAATCAGAAGTGTGCCTGTTCAGCAAAGATGATGAGCAACATCCTGGCCTGGATTCATAAGCGTGTTGCCAGCAGATAAAGGGAGCTAGTACTTCCTTCTCCTCCTTCTTTAAACACTAGTGGAACCAAAGCTAGAGTATTGTGTCCAGTACTGAGGTCTCCAGTGAAAAAAAAATACATACCAGAGAAAGCCTAGTGTAAAGCCGTTAGGATAATCAGGTGTACATGTCAGAAGAGGGTAGCTGAAAGAATTGGCATTTTCCAGTCTTAAAAGCAGAAGGCTTATCAAGGATTGATCAGGACGCTCTTTTCCTAGTTGGAGAGATGGAACCAAAACCACCGCATCAAGAAATCTGTATTGGCTATGGGAATCTGAGCAGCTATTGCGATCACTATTGTGCCACAGTATGTGAATATAATGAGCTCTGCCTGATTGCTCCAAGCTGTACTGCAGATAGAGAGCTTGGGAATTCCAATAGCAAACAGAGCAAATCATATCACCAAAAATAATTAATTCAAAGCATTCTGCAGGAAAAAAAACTAAACCCTTAACAGTTGTAATTCTTATGTTGAGGAAGCATACATAAACAGGTATTTATTTCATGAAGTCAGTACAGAGAAGAAACCTTACCTGTCACAGAACATACTCTAAGCAAAAAGGATAAAAGAGCGAGGTCCCTACAGATATAAAATGACATGACAGAAAATGCATTTATTAGAGAGGCAAGAGAGATATGGGAAATAACCCAAACATTGCACATTTGAATAAGACATAGGAAGAAACTGGAAGAAAATCACATACAATTCTCCTTCTCAAAAATATATTGTAGTCATGAAGGCAAAGTTCTTATATGCGTAAGTAACCAAAGTCAGATGAAAATACTGAAGAGGTATGATGTTGTCATGTTTACATTAATGATACATTTGTCTTCGTGTATCTTACCAATATTTTGCCCTTCTACTTTTAGTATTCTAATCCTATATTCACCTTCAAAACAGTCTGATGTTTTTTTAAAACTAGCTGTGAAGGTTGTATTTTCTTTTCCTCCACAAGTATAACTCTCTAAAGAGATACTGGCCTGAAGCCCAGAAGTAACACTACAGCCCTAGACTAATAAATCATTATTAATCAGATATTGTTTGTATCACTGTAGTAGTGTTAATTTCCTTTTAATAACTTTGTGTCCAGACAACTCACAGTATTTTCTTTCAACACTCAGGTTTTCCTATTTTTATTTGCTGAATTCAAAAGATAAATACCTAAAGGAGAACCTCCCACATAGGCTAAATTTCAGATTCAATGGATTATTATTTGATTCAGCATTGCTCTTCTGGATTCAAAGTGAGAAAACCTTGTTTTACAAAGCATAATTTTGAAAGAAAATCTAAAACTAAACAAAAATATGCCTCTGTTTTATAGATGCTTATTGGAGAAACAGTTGCTTGTAATCATAATTCATCCGTGTTTGTCATGACATTAAAAATCCTGAGTTTCAGTAATGCTGAAAACACCATTGGACATTGTGTATTCTAGGTACTTTTCCCTGTTTCTGTTTGTATACTCACATATGCTTAAAATATTTATTGGATTTTTTTTGTCTTCAAAATATGTATAATATGTTCTTTTCTACATTAAAATAAATGAACTGAGCAATAAAGGGATATATGATATCATTGGAAAGATTATACCCTAAAATAAATCATAATATTTTAAGAATAATGAATCCATTTCATTGGAACAGCAACCTGAACATTGGGAAGTTCAGATTGTAATGCATCATGGCCTTCCATACAGAGAACAGAAAAGCAATTCTAATAAATAGGCAGATCATATAAAAATGATTTGTATCAATATCTATCAGTCTGAACTCTGACAGTACTGCACCCACTCTTTCCCCCAAAGTAGGCAATAATGAAAAAGTGTCTCTTCCATTTATGCATTAATTTCAGGACTGATTGCACCTAACCACATTGAATCTGTCCACATCCTTTTCAAGCATGGCAACTAATGATCACAATTCCTGTCATGTACGTCAGAGCTTCAACATCCGGTTGGAAACTGTCAACTCTGTATGCTACAAATCTATGTTCTGTCAATATTACAAATGGATAAGTAGGTAGGTGCCTTTTCAGAACTCCTCTTATACTGCTTTAAGATATGCTGAGCCATTTTGTCAAATAAGGGTCAAAACCAGCTTTTCCTGAACTGCAAAGAAGTTTGTTTGAATTTTCTTTTTAATATACAGTTAAATTTTCTTATTTTTGGTTTTGTACCCTGATTCGATTAAATTCAAAATTCTCATCATGGTCTACCGGTCATCCAGATTTGTAGGTTTTTTCCTTTGAAAAATCCCTATTTATTTCAACTTTATACTTTTACACACGGTACAACTTTAAGTTATAAAGTTCCAAACTAAAGCACTGGGAAAATATCAGAAATATTTTCTGGGCTAAATTTTCAGTTAAGCAACTCATACACAGAGGACATCTTATAGATCTTATTCAGATCAAATTTATTAATTTTCACATTTATTTCTGTCACCTTCTTAATTAATGACTTCTTAGTTCCAGAAAACAATGAAGAGATTAAAGTGGAGGGAGAAAAAGGGAAAAAAAATGGAGAAAAAATATGCGTCAGGAATAAACTTTTGGGAGCAAATTATATTCACAGCATAAACTGCACTTTAATTATTATACAGTACTTAAATGTTACAATGAAATAAAAGATGATCAATAAATTGCGTAGTGTTAATCATGTCAAATAAGGGACATTGCAGGCAATCTAGAAAAGGTCAGTAATGATTTGCTTACTTGAATAAAAAATAGCGTTGACAATGGAATGCTAGCTTTTCTGAAGAAACACACATTAAAAAGTTAGAGAGAGAGAATGAATGCTGTCAAATTAAGCAAGAAGAGTACTTAAAACAGGAATGACAAAGAGACAATCATGTTGACATCAAAACTTATGCATAAAATAACATCTACTGTTAAAAAGTGTAAAGAGTTTTGTTTGTAAAGAATATTTTGACAGATATGTCATGCAGGTTTCACCTCTCCTCCAAATTTACATTTTATTAAACTAAAAGAACAAATGTAATAGAAACATTTTTGGTAACATTGTAAATGCATGTATATGTGCATAAATATTTTAAAATACACGTATGTTTCAGAGTTTTACTGATGGTTAGAGAGTATGTGCTCTGGCCTAGAGTCTTTTCTAATTTGTTTAATTTGGTAATCTCCCACCTCTGGTTTTAAGATATTCCTTACAGGAAACTTCTATTGGATTTCTATTTCCAAAAGTTGAGTGATACTCTTTAGTTTCTTAAAAGATAGTGATCTAAGTATCAAAAACCACAGTGTGAACTGGTCATGGGTTTTTCTTGCAGAGAAGCAAGGTCTGTAGATATTTTGGTTATTTTTTTTTCCCAGATGGAAATAGTGTTCTCATTTCTATGAATTTTAATTTGTGACATTATTTTATTCACACTGTACTGATTACAAACCATTGGAAAAATTGTGTTTAATAAACAGAACTCAACACCAACCCATTTGTAAGTGTGCGTGTGTATACATATAAGTAATCTCACTGTCTGCCCATTTAAAATCTGTGGTGGGGTTAATCCCAACCAGCACACACACACACAGCCCCCTTGCTTCTTGCTTACTCCAGTCTTCTGCAGGGTGAGGACAAAATAAAAGGTTTGTAGATAGAGGTAATCAAAGCTAATAAGGAAAGCAAATGCTACACAAGAAACCAAAGCAGAGAATGGAATTCTTTCAGTGCTTCCTATCAGCAGGCAGATGTCAAGTTACTTCTGGGAAGCAGAGCCTCAGCATGCATAACTGTTGCTCGGGAAGACAAAGACTGCACCCATGAACTTCCCCTCTTCCTACTCCTTTCCCTGACCTTTTTATTGGTAAGCATGACAGCATACAGTATGGAATAGCCCTTTTGCCAGTTTGGGTTAACTGCCTCATCTATATCCCTTCCCAACCTCTTGCCCACACCTGGCCTACTAATTTTAATGGGACTTGAGGTGGAGAAAGAAATACTCTTTTAGCCGTAAATGTGAAACACAGCACCACACAGGCTTCTATGAAGACAGCTAACTCTGTTCTAGAGAGACACGGTTCAAAGTCACGTTTCATATTTTCAGATGTGTGGAAAGAGGCAAATTTTATACTGTCTCCATATTTCAAAACATTACTGTTTCACACAAACATAAAATTATGAGATTATTTCAAGAGTAAACCTAGGATAATATTACACGAAGAAAAAGTTACCAAAGTTACAAGCTCTAGTCAATTTTTGGAAGAAAACTTTGACCGGTAATAGAAATCTGAAAACAACCAGTGATTACAGGAAGAGGAAAGTACTACTGTATTTGGTAAGTGGGACAACTTCATCAGGTCTTGCTGTTTTAATGACCTTTAGACCTTCTAACTAGCAGATAGAACCAATAGAATTAGAACTACATAAATACATATATATGTACGCTTTGTAATATTATATTTAATTTATACTGTTAATATGAAATTGCTTAATAAATATATGGAGAACATATAATGGATGTATATATTAATAAATTTATGGAGAACAGTCTTTAAAAATACCATGGTCTTGCTAGCCATATTGAAATGTGAGTGGATATTGAATGTCCTTATAAGAGGATGGACAGAGGAGTTTTGATTAAACCTTCATTACTTATTTTGGGCCATTTTTTTACACTGTCTGAAATAATGCTATCATGTTTGTCTTGAGTTATGTAATATAAAACCAAAAGGATAATCAATATAAGAATAACAGAATGTCATTGGAAAGTTATTTGATGCTTAAATCATATTTTCAGATTTTTCTGTAATTAAGTTTAGCAATTTTAAACATTTTTTTAATAATGAACACTTAATCACGCAGAAAAGTAATAAAATAAATTTTGAAAAAAGAAGCTGGGATTTTGTAAATAGGAATCAAGTAAATTATTCTGCTCATGATTCCTTGCTTTCTTGAACACTCAAATATCAAAACCTGAAACAGAGCAAATAGCTCACCTCTTTCCTCTGAAAGTAATTAAAGATAAACATAAAATATGCTCTATAACTGTCACACAAATGAAAGTGGAAACAAGATTTCTAATAACAGAAAGAAGAAATAAGCTTTCCTATTATTAGAATTATATCAAACATATGTAGCAGTTTCATCTAACATGGAAGAGTCAACATTAGTAGCAAACTTTTCCACTCATTTTAAATGTAGAGTCCAAGAGCTTGGAAGGCCTCTGGAAATTTTTTTGTGTTGTGGAGTCCCCAGTGCCCTTGTTTCTGTTATCGTAACAGAGTATACAGCCAGTTGATTCATTATCACACAGAAGTCTATGGCTGGGTATTCTACTCCTAAGTAAAGGTAAAGAAGACAAGCTGAGCTTGAGAAAAGAACAAAGGCTACGTTAACATGCAGAAATTCCTGTATATTTGCTAACTACAGAAAACCAGATATCTCTTCCCTTACTTACAGAAATGTTGCAGGTGGTGAAACAGTATTTTCTTTGCACAGATGTGAGACATCAGCCTAACAATCAAACATTCTTGAAGCAATACCAGAGAATTCATAACATTAATTTGTAGGTTCATCAACATTACATAAAAAAGGATGTCTCTAGTGTAGCATTGAGGGATACTTTGTTAAGATTTAAATCATGTTGTTTAGGTTCCAGTGACAGGTTAGCTGTTGAAATACAAAGTACGTTTCTAGAGCTTTACCCATGCACTTTTTTTTTTTTTGGTGGGGTTGATTCACAGCTGCTACTGAACTCAGAATATTCTTTATTGATTGC
Source organism: Dromococcyx pavoninus (assembly GCA_033558185.1). Taxonomy (NCBI): domain Eukaryota; kingdom Metazoa; phylum Chordata; class Aves; order Cuculiformes; family Neomorphidae; genus Dromococcyx; species Dromococcyx pavoninus. The sequence continues at coordinate 3,452,055 of JAUMJL010000025.1, forward strand.
AGTTAGAAATGGAGAAATCTAGTTAAAGTTTAACTTAAGACTCTACATCAAACTTTGATGCTACTGTATCTTTACCTTTAGATAAGTTATCAAATGTGCAGTGCAGTGTACATCCACAGAAGATGTGCTGAAGTAAGGAAGACTAAGAAAACAACTATATGGAGGGAAGTACAGCAGAAAATACAGAATCTTAACACAAATTAAACCGATTAAATGTGTTGAAGAAAGGACAAATTTGTGCTGCAAATCTGTAACTAAACTATTGTTTTGGTGTAGAACATCCTAATGTAGTATATCTGTTTTTATTACTTTCCTGATAAACTTGAAACAGCTCTTGTTACTACAGATTCAGAAGCACTGAGAAGATCTTGTCCTTGACCAGTTCCAGAAAAGAACAATTTCTGTAAGTGAAGAAATCTTATGGCCTTCAGACCTACCCACCATAAAATTCTAAATTTGAAGCATGATTTTTCCTGCTAAACTTAGCAGGCAAAATGTGAATGGTTCAGTAAAAAGAAAGCTCTGTTTCTAAACCTGCTTTCACACTGTTTTTTTGATGTGAATGATTACAAGGACAATCAAGATATACATAACATATTCAAAACAGGTACAAATGCCCAAACTTCGTGACACCTCCCCAGGATACTCAGTCCTGGCAGCACACATGCCTCGAGCCCTCAAGAAATTACAGCCTGACACACTAAGCAGAATTATGGGAGGGAAATCTAATGCTAATTAATAACATGAAATCCCACAAGTGGTTTTAAAAGAGAAAAACGTGAAAGAAACATGAATAAGAAGAGAAGAAATCACAGAAATTGAGAAAAAAGGCACTAGAATTGCTGGATATCAAAAAAAAATGGATTGTCTCTCCACTACCAAATATTGCATGAAATAACAATGTATACTAAAAGTAGAATATATAACCATCCTCTGTTCTTCCCAATATGCAAGCATGACTTAATTTCCCCCCCCCCCGAAAATAATGGCCCAAAACAAGAAAGACTTTGTCAAGTTCACTGTATATTTTATTGTGAAATATCTTCAAATAAAGAAAAAGTAAAATCAGGTATAGTGATAATATGTTTAAACATTTAGGACTTTTTCTTCCTACCAAATATTAGCTGAATGTCATCTATTTGTATATTTAATATAGATGATAAAATATAAAATAGAAATTATATATTTCAATTCTTTAATTTTCACAGAGGTTTTGGAACTACACCAGGAGCTATAATCTTACCAGCGTGTGATCTTTATTAAATATGTAACAGAAAATATGTCCACACATCGACAACATAAAAAGAGGGAAAAAGGTGTTGCCCTACATGGTTTCCTTCCCAAGTTGTGTAAGATGTAGGATATAACATATTTCAAAGTAGTTTCTCTAGTCTTAACATGAGTTGTCACATATGAACAGACTAGGATTCTTCTCATATCATAATACTGTTTCTAAATTAACATTACTTTGTTGTGCAGTTACCTTGTGTGGTGCAAAGTCGATTTAGCAAGCCTAAGGTATTTCTTTAATTGAGTTTGACCTACAAATAAAAGTAATGAAGTGTCATATCTTAAAAGACATCAACAATTTTACATCCCAATTTACATCAGCATAAATTGTTATAAAGTGTATACAATACATAGCATGTCAGATCATTGTGTAAGTACATAAAAGCTGTAATTCCAGAAATTTTCATTTTGAAGGAAGGTATTTGCATGTAGTTCTCAATAAGTTTCCTTAAATTAACTTGTAAAAGAGAAAAATTATAGAAGAACAAAGATAAATTATTCACTAGCATTCATTTTGGAGAAGAGTCTCACATGACTTACAAGCAAAAGTCTTGATTAAACAATAATAAAGAGAAATGAAAGAAGGAGTCTTCAGAGACATGACTCTCATTCTTTGGACTCATTTTTTGAAACTCCTATATTTTTCTTTTTTTTGATACTCACTCAGAAGTTTCTTTGTTAGTCCCTATTTTCCAACGTTAGGGATGTAGTGAAATAAATGTGGACAACATACCTTTAATTCCACTTTGAACAGATATTAGTATCATCTCTACTTGAATGTATTTCAATCATCAGTTATTATACTGTTGTAACTAAGGCATATGATCTTTTAAAAGGTAAAGCTATAATTGAAAAAGCTGGAGTAGTTTAAGCAGATGTTTAAAACATCTGGTCCTATAGCAATAAAAAGACAACTATACAATGGCTATTGATAGAGCAACGGTAACAATAAATAGCAACAAAGAAATGAATAAAACTTTTTTATTAAGTATTGTCTTATTTTGTATTAAAAGAAGATGTAAATCAATGTCCTGGTTTTTTCACTAAGAAAATTTCAGTCTTTATTTGACTTTTCTCCTTTACAGCATGGATTTTACCATATTGGTGGCTAACAACACTCTACTGTATGAAAAGATGCAGAAATTCTGAAGCCTGAATGAAAAGAGGTTAAACTTCTGTACAGCCAAAAAAAAAGTTTATACAATTATTACTCATCTGTCAGCTAAAGCTTGACTAAATCCAGCCGAAGCTCAGGCAAATACACTCAAAAATTTAATATATGCCACAAGGAAATGAAGTATGCCATTCTCCCACTCTTCTAGACACCTGCCCCAACTTATTTTGCAATAAAATATGAAACTGCTCACTTGCAAAACCATGAGAAAAGGAGAAATGAAAAGAAAGTCATTTAGAAAAGCAAAGGGTTTTTTTAACCTTCAACAGCAGTTATTTTTTCAAGGGAAAATAATCAAAAGTATCATCTGATAGATGTTGCCTATTTTAGACAGATCTAGACCGTAGCATATACACAAATCGGTTTACAGATTATACTGTTGATAGAAAACTACTTGCAAATTCAGATGGAATACTAACAGTATGAAACTCTGTTCTAGAAATCATTTTACCAGTTAATCACTGTTGTCAGTAACAAACAAACAAACTGGCCATTTGAGCAACTTGATGTAATTAGAAACATTTGATATCATAATGCCCATGGCTTCTAAATCACTAAAGGAACATGGGTCTTGAAAACATGAAAACCAAAATCTGAACCAAAGTCAATTAAGCCGTTTTAGGTTTCCAGACTTCTAACATATAAATTAACTTTGTGAAGACTTTCAAAACATAGTTTTGAAAATCATACTCAGAGGAGTTTTCCTTACAGATTTTAGAGAAAACTGATGTGTTGGAGCTGTTAATGTATGCTTCCCACAATCTTCCTTAATTTGAAAAATTATAAATAACATACCCCATCAATAAATAATATTAATTAAAAGAAGTTTATTAATTCTGTTTCAGATACCAATTTCAGACACGAGTAGGAATTAATGACAAACCTAAAAGTTAATGCTTCCTCTTGCAAATGGAATCTTTCAAAGTGCAAACATGTCATAAACCTTTATTAAATTTTACATGGCAACTTGCATATAGACAGATTCATTGACGTTGATTTGCATGTGCACACTCATTTGTATATGTGCATATGTACACAAAAAGTATCTTAAGAGAAGAAATCTAACAAAAATGGAAGAATGGGATGAAATTCATTCAAAGTATTTGACTACAAAAGTATGTGAATATAAATGTATTGTCTTCTGTAATTTGTGCAACAGCATTACATAAATCCCACTCTCTCACTCTAAAAAAGGAAAGAAATTAAAGAAATCAAAAGTACCACAGTACCTCGGCTTAGGACAAAAGTAATTGCAATGATAAATGTATAGATATTTTTTAACTTACCTAGATAGAGCATACCTATAAATTTTTGAAGAACCATTAGACCATTTTTATGTTGTGTGGTCTTGGAAACCTTGAAAGGTTTTTTAAAAAGTAGTAACTAATTCTCTAATGTTCTAGGGGTTATCTGCTGATACTTTGTAGGGTTTAACAGTGTGATTCAAACAATGCTATCCTGACACTACTCAGTCAAACTATCTGAAGAATTAATATAAAAAAATACACATTAATTTGCATTAACTGTAGTTACAAAGAACAAATGCACATTCATATAATTAATATAAATTACTGTGGAAGTTCTCTAAAGATAACTTGTTTTATCACCTGCTTGTTTATGAGATTTCAAATATTGATAAAGGTGATAAAATAAAATATTTTTGTTCTATATTAGGCTTCGTAAGACTGAGTAAGAGGCGAAAAAAATACAGAATGAACATGCAGCAAGTTTCCAAAAGCTAGTTTTATTGAGGCAGCCTCATGAGGATCGTCATGAATTCTGTAACACTAACATTTTAAAGAATGTATTAAAGAAAATGTATGCTTTATTTTAATATGTTCCATTTTGTTCACTTACTTAAATACAAGGGCTACTTAATTCACTGAAGTCCTGTGGCCTCCATTGTACCATGCATGCGACTCAATTACAGCATTTCTTCTGGCTTTATGACATATGAATCCATTAATATCTGCAGAATTAAGCAGTTTTATGTCTGGTAGTTAAAGTCTTGCCTGACTCTACTAAAGAAGGCTAAAAAGTTACCATATTTCAATGTAAAATCCTTTCTAATGAACTCTTTACATAAGTAAAGATAATAAATAGAGTCTTCAGAACGATGAAATCTTCAGTGCACCTTCCTAAGCTACTGAGCTTGGGAACTGAGTAATTCTGAAGCTTGATGGAACCAGTTGTTCTCAGTAGCAATTTGCCTTTATAGAAGGAGGATCAATAGTCATAAAGCAATTTGTATTATGATTCATCAATAACCCTGGCTTTATCACAAGTAACTATTTCAATTGCTTGATTAGATTTTCACTGCATATTTATCTTTAATTAAATCTTTCTATACCATCAAATCGCCTTATTAAAAAAAATAATTATTCAAGCAAATGACTAGCATATTCCCACATTATTTTATACCCTAATGATATTATATGTTAAAAATAATGGAAAAGCAAAACATTTATCACAGAATAAGTGAAAAATTTAATCCTATTTTTGTGTTGTGTTTCTTTAACTAATATTTTCAGAGAACTTACATGATCTGAAGCCTTGACAAATTAAAACTTGTATCTTTTCTTCATCAAGCATCTTCCTCCTCCTGGCTCCTGAATGCTCAAATGTTTTCACTGGAAACACTTTGCTACCACACAGCCTGCAGGTGGCAAAAAATTTCAGTTGAATAAACATTATCATATTCTTTGTGTTCAGGACTCAGTCACTCTCCAGAATTAATACACTATCATAATGAAATAATATAGCAAATAATCCATCTCCATTAGTCCCTCTGTTAACAGTAGAGTGGAAAAAAGATATTAGTCAGTCTACTACTTCCTTCCCTCCCCCCACTTTCATCCTCTTCTATTAAAAAAAATGACCAAACCAAAATCCAAATTCCAAAAGAACTAAACACTTTAAATATAAGCAATAAAGATTCAGACACAGGGAAAATCACATGTTATTTTAATTTTTTTTCTCTCTGCCATAAATCATCCCCATTTAAATTGTTATTTTTGTATCATATATTGGATATTGTCTAGACCAATGACTATTGAAATATTTAGTACACTTATTAGTAACAAAAATAGATCAATAAATTAATTCTGTATCATTTAATGAATTTCTAGGGAAAAATAACTCACCATATCAGATAATTCTCATCTTAATTTGGACTTTGGTATTTGGGTGATTCTATGCGACTGCTTACTTACACTTGCATTACAGTGAGTGGAGGCCTGATCACATGGTCGTCTGGAGAGATTTTCAGTTCATCTAAAAACAGACCTTGATACTTGATTCGTTCTGTATTTTTTAGTTGACTCCATTCACTGAATTACTTCTCAAATGACCATAATGGGAACTTGGACATCTACCTGATATCTTCCTACTCAGACTGCAGCCTCCTAATGTTTGACAAGATTAATTACACACACAAGAGTTTAAAATGAAGGAATGCCCTTTTGTATTGATAAAATATTTTCAGCAATTTTTCTCACGTTTGTTTTGAAAGTGAATTTTATAGCTAATGTTATTTAAATCATATTTTCTCATCCAGTAGAAAAATCACCTAGGAACATACACTTGCATTATTTCAAACACTAAGCTTCAATTTCGTATTCTATACCAAACAAACAAAACCACATTCCTCTCTATAAACACACAAGCAAGAGGTGGGGAGGCAGAAGCAACATTCTTAAAATTTACTTGACCTTAGGAAATTAATTTAACCCAAAGGGAAGTACTGTGAAGGAAGTCACAGTGCAAATCTTGTCAGATTGCATGCGTTTTTTTGCCTTTCAGTAAACATCAGGAGTAGTCTACTCCCTTTTCACTGAAAGAAAAACATAAAATGTCATTGCATTTTTTTTCCTTTTTTTTTATAGAGTAGCTGTCTCCTGTGAGTTCAAATGGCCAATTTCTTTATGTTATAGTTTGGTCTTTTTCACATCCTGTTATTCAGATGATATTATTTATTTAATCTTTGCTGATAAGTAAGACAAGACACTTCACTATCCTGTGGTCCAAAATCCTTATCTCTTAAAAAACTATGTCCCCAAAATACATATATATACATGCACATATCTATGAAAACTTAGTATTTCTTAAAGTTTAAATTAAATTACACATCCTTTGCCAAATATGAAATCTGTGAAGGTAAAATGCTAGACAAGAGTTAGATGCTGTTATCACAACAATTATTCCTGCGTTCTTTAAAATTTTTAGATTTTTTTTTCACCCAGGAATATCATTAGGTATTAAATAATGCAGCTATTTGTCTCAGTCCAAGCTAAAGGTAATTGTGAAGAGCGATAGAAATGTTGCATAATGTTATAAAGCCTTAGAATTTTCTTTTCATGAACAAAAGATAAATTCAAACAGTGTTTTCAAGAACATTAATGTGAATCTCTCACAGTTCAATATTTTCTAAATTGAAATAATACTTCATGATATTTGTTTATGGGTTTTTAAGTATTTGTACTGAAGTTCTATATCTTTACATATTACTTCACATGTAAACCTATAATATATATACACGTTTTGCAGACAGATGTATTTATAGGAGTGTGGGCTTTAAAGATTAATTTGTCACTTTCTTGAAGAGTTTCTGAAAGTAAGCTTGAGTAGAATAACAATTATAAACTTTTAAAAACTCACATTTTTAAGGATTACAACACATTAACTCATACCAGTACAAAATGTCCGTTTTCCAGCAGTAGCAAGAAAAATATTTTTCCAGCATTGTGTATGGAAAATGTGTGTTGTAATTTGGGCTTTTGATCTGGATTAGAAATAACTATTTTTTTTTCCATTAAAAAGTCATTGTAAAATAAAACATTTTTCTGAGTTTTCCATGGAAACCTACTGTTTTCATTGTACCTTGAGTTCATAGATGTAGATACTAATTTTTTTCTTTACCTCCAAATTCTCTTGACTTTCCATAGGACAAGATCAAGACATGAAGTCATCCACTGTAGTACTGATACAAGCTTCTCCTACTTCTCAACTTGTTAGCTACTTGTTAGATTCAACAAAGGCAAGTGCCAGTGGAGGAATAACCCCACGCACTGGTACAGATTAGGGGTTGGCTGGCTGTAAAGCAGCTCTGAAGAGAAGGACCTGAGAGTCCTGGTGGTCAGTAAATCAACTAGGAGCCTCGTGGCCCAGAAGTCCAATGGTATCCTCGGTTGCATTAAGAAGAGTTTGGGCAGCGGGTCAAGGGAGGTTATCTCTTCATTTAATTCATCCTAGTGAGGTCACATCTGGAGTCCTATGTCCAGCTCTGGGCTCCCCAAATCAACTTGAGCATCTCTCTTATGAGGAAAGGCTGGGAGACCTGAGTCTCTTTTCAGTGCTGCCTAGTAACAAGACAAGGAACAATGGGCACAAACTGGAACACAAGAAGTTCAATCTGAATATGACGAAATAATTCTTTACTGAGAGGGTGACAGAGCACTGGAACGGGCTGCCCAGAGAGGTTGTGGAATCTCCTTCTCTGGAGATATTGAAAACTCACCTGGACACGTTCCTGTGCACCTTGCTCTCGTTAAACCTGCCTTAGCAGGTGATCGGATTAGATGATCTCCAGAGGCCTTTTTGTGGTTATGTGCTTCTCCACATAAACAGTCTTGCAGCCTGTGTAAGTAAGATAAACATATCCAGATGACCATAAAATTCAGCATAGTAGGCCTCTTGTCGAAATCTATATTCTTTTTGCCCAATATAGAAGGAAGTAAGAATGAGGAAGGAATAAGAAGAAACTCAAAGGCAATTCAAATTGAATTTCAGTTACCAGATAACTACAGTTTCTCTAATTCTAGGGAGTTTTTTCAGAAGTAAATCCCAACTGAATAAATTCACAGGTCTCAACTCATCTGGATATCTTCCGTCACAGTGTTATGTCAGTTGACAAACTGACAAAAAACATGCCAGAAATTTTCAAACTTTGAGATAGATTCTGGAAAGTTTTAACTTAGCACAGATGAACTGCTGTATTTTCTTGACAAACTGTGAACTCATCACAGATTTCTGATCATCTTTTCTTGCAAAGAGTACTTCAAAGTAATCTCCAAATATGCTTTTCCCACAAGAATGAAGGCTGTATACCAGCAGTAAAAGTTGCCAGTTAATTTCCTGACATACCGCTAATATCTTAGGTATCAATGCTGGAGTGTGCATCTGTTGGGACTGAAGTTTGTCTTGTTGAGCTTTTGCTCAATGCCAAATTATCTTCTAAAGCACAAACAAAAATAATATGGTTAATTCTAAGTGTGATTTGAACAAATATATGTGAGCGTGTTTATGCATGCAGAGAGAGAGATCGTTTAAAACAAAAGCTTTATATCCATTTCATTAAAAATTCTGATGTCTTGGAGAAGGTTAATGTCTTGCCATGGCTCCTATTTACTCTGTCTTCTTGCCGCCTTAGAAATACAAAATTAAGAGAATTTTTCAGACAGACCTATGTGGTTTTAGCACAAATTAGCTCGGCTAGTACAAGGTGGCCAAAAATGACAAATATTACTTTCCTGCTAGAGAGTGTGCCTGCTTGTCAGATCTTTCTGACTTCATAAAGTCAGACAATATACTACACCCACCAAGGAATACTTTCACAGCTATTCCTTTTAAAATGTATCCATATGAAATAGTTGCGTCTAATTTTGATTTCTAGGCTATGTATCTCCTGGAACATATTTCATTTGGAAACTTGCTCTGATGATGATTTTACTTTAAAAAATATCAATGTGACAAAATAAAATATTCAACATTCACAATACATCAGAATTGAAGATGCTAGGTATCTTAATTTCCCCATGTATGTATGCACATTTACAAGTTTATATCTTTGTCACTTGATATTGTCACATCTTTTAAATATCCAGTTTATCCAGTTTAACTTTTATCACTTAGGGTAAATAGTGGATCTGAATAGAAAATATCCTTTGCTCAAAAGCTTCTTTACATGAGTTTCCAAAACTTTTAAATAAATTCACACACAAGATCTTTTTTAAAATTCCTGAATCATGAACACTGCACAAACTAGTTAAATCCAAAGCAAGATCCTGGAACAAACTTTTAGTCCAATCAGTGCCAAATTCTGAATCTGCACCCTACAGACAATATCAATATTAACCAGCTTGCACAATTTGAACTGAGAAACAGGGCTCACATTCTGATGCAACTAGAAAGAAAGTATACGTATAGCAACTGATTTTCAGCACAATAGTGTCTGAGTGTTTCATAAATATACCATCCTATTAAATGGTAATATAGCTCTATTATCATTTTACAGATAGGCAGTTGAAGCAAACACATTTTGAGACATGGGGTAAAAGAAGTTAAGGAGGCTGACATAAAGTAAAAAATAAAATATGAAATTGTTTTATACCAGAATGCTAATTTGAGATATGAGAGAACACAAATTAATTTCTCTTTTAGTTTGAAGCAGTTCGAGCCAACATTATTCTACTTTATTCTGAGAGGGATTGTTCTTCCAGTCTTTCTTAAAGAGTCTTCCTCTTTTCATAGGCAATTTTAGTAGTTATTGAATCAAAGAGAGCCAGAAAAACTTGTATGTGCTCAGGCTCCATTGTCCTCCCCTGCAATATGAATGACCTTGGCTCAAATCCCAGTCAGACAAAGAGCAGAACTGAATCTTGTTTTGTCATAACTTTTGTCAATGCTTCTTTGTAAAGATCTTGAACTGTTCAAAGTAAATTATCATTGGTTACAGTTTTACCTGGGAAAACTCAGTCTTCTACAGATCAGATGGCAGAATCTCAGACTGGATATTCAGAAAAGTTCATATGCTTTCTTGATTTCTGTGACAGAGGTCAGGAAAACATCCAGTTCTCCTGCTCAGTAGTCAACTGTCTTCATTACATGATCATTTGTTTTTTACGAGTTTTCTTTTTCATCAGCTATACAGCTTCCTGCTCCAACAACACAGGAAGAGAGTCCTGCAGACAACTTACTTTAGTGTATGTCCTAGATTAATTCCTTGTTCATTGTCTTTCAGGTGGTGTTTTGCAAGAACGAAGGTAAATGATAGAATTTTAATCCATAATTACAAATACTATATATTTACCTACACAACTGTTTGGCTCTGAAGAATTTTATCCAAGTTAAAAAACAAGGCAAAACAAAACTCAGGCTACTTGTCAGTTTGTATTAATCACACATAGAGAATCAAAGGTTTAAAAACTTTTCAGTGTTATTAAGACAGTCATAACCTTTTTTTCTTTTTTTAGAATGCTGCGTCCTTTGAATACATGCTTTATTTCTTTGTCATCTGGCCCTGTCCCATGTTGGAATTGCTCCTTGCTGTTAATTAGAGGTGACTATGATTTGATTAATCTCAAACATGTGTTATATATGCACAATATTGAAAACTGTTTTCTGTATTTTTCTACTTAAACCATGGTCAAATGTAATGGAAATAAGCCAAACATTTTTTAATGACTCAGGATCTAATCTTATCACAAGGAACAATATGGATAAGATCAAAATAAGACATTCTAATCCATTTGAAGTGTTAAAAGTTCACAGAAATACACAGTAATCATGTACAGTATTTCTCAATAGAGTACAAGCAGGATTTCTAATACATGAATGCATTCCATCAGAACACCATTGCTATATGTAAATCTTAATTTCTCCTCCTCTCCATTCCCACAAAGTTTTGTCTCAGTCCGACAATTTGCTTTTTCTGGTTCCACGTTGTTGGCATAGTTCCAATGCAGACTTATTTGAAGACACTTTTCAAACTTTTCAGACCTAAGGAGCTAGCAGTCAACAGTGGCTGTAACATTTCCATACTGTTTTATGTAGCTCTTGGTCTTCAAAGGTCTTTACTAATTAGAGTACATATGTAAGTTCATTTATTAAGACAGGATTATTCATATGCTAAACTTAAATTTTGAGGTTAGTAATTATACGGTTACATAAGAAAATTTTGCTATATAAGAAAAGTTAAGTATATAAGTAAATGTTTTCTGGCTTTATAAACTTCTTTAAAAATCATTCCTAAATAGAAAAGTTTAGAATACTTTATGTCACATTAATGTAAATGTCTGTGTATTTTTGTGCAAATAAAAGTACTGTATTAGCAGAAGTCTCTAAGTGATTTCCCCAGTCTATTCAAAATTGTTTTAAATAAGTTAAATCTAAGAATTTTAATTTTTAAAAATGACAATTATTTAATTTGCTTGAAATTTCTGTAATCAGCAATTTGTACAGCAAATATTAGTTGTAAATATCTATTAATTATAAAAAGACGTATTGTCTAGTAGTGAACAAACATGATTTTTTGAATCAGTTCCTCTTAAGATATTTTTGTCGACTAAGGCTTTCAAAGAAAATATGAATACTCTCTTTACTTATATATATATAAGAAGTATTTTGTATATTCTTGAAATATAGTTTGAATTCTCCCTTTTTTAATTGTTTAAAATACAAATACCTTCAAACCTTGAATTATTACTTTCTAACAATAACACCTTCCTTTATGAAGAGCAGTTTACCTGAAATGAAAGGAAAAATAGTCATTTTTTTTTTAAAAAAAGAACCAGGATTCTACATTTAAAAGGGGCTATATGTCCATGAAAATGCAGTATTTCTCATGCAATAATATAATAAAACAGTGAATGAATACAGGTATGAAACAATGACCTACTGTAGCAGTACTGCATCTATTATTTGACATAACTACTTTTCAAACAGTGCTGGAAAAATTAGTGTATAAATTAGAACTATAGTACATTTTAAAATTAAAAACCTATATAGGTTTAGGAGGAATAGAAATTTGGAGCAATCGCAATTGATTATTCTGGTTTCTACAAAACATTTGTCTGTGAAAGCGTCATTTAGAACAGATTTGAAGAAATAGTACTTACAATAAACATGTTAATTACAGATATATGTTGAACTCAAAAAAAAAGAAACACTATAAAAAAAAAACCCAAACAAGCAACCAAACTACAAAATGTTCTGGTTTATCATTACTATTCACCCCCCCCAATGTCTGGAAAGTATCCGCCTCAACAGAATATTGTATTAATAAGTATGTATAAAAGTCTCCTTGTTGTGAAGACAGAAGTTATTAGAAGTAATGTCATGTTCATAAAATTTGTGTGATATTTTAAAAGAATTGTCCTTTCTTCATGACATTTCCTCAAGATCTCTGCTCCTATATTTGTAATTCTTTCATGTTCAGAATGAATCCCTGCTACATCTCACTCAATATTGATCTCCAAGGCATTTCTCCCAATCCTTTTCCCAGTGTGGTCACTGAACAGTATAAAAGTTCAATAGGAAGATCAGCTGCTCATCCACTTTCTGCTAAAGCAATTTGTATTATGGATTTATTTTAGCAGTCTACAGTGGCAGTTGCTGTTTTTACTATTTAAATGCTTTGATTATCTGACCTTGCTTATTTTATCTTTTTAAGTGCTGTGCATGGGCTTTAAAGTTGATCAATAAATGGGGATTCCTCCACCACATTATGTTCAAATCAATCCTGATTCAGACTATTTGTATTTCACTCTTATGAGTCCATCTGTCTTTCTTAATTTTATATTCTTCTCTCTTAAATAATTTTGCCGGCTGCTGCAACTGCTTGCTGTCAGGTAGATTTCTGTTGCAATCATTTCTTTTTTTACCAGTAGTAACTCTAGTGTCTGGAAAGACACAAACGTGTATGGTCAAATCCTATATCTGGAAAGTAATCACCAATATTATTTATTTATTTATTTATTTATTTATTTATGCATTTATTTATTTATTTATTTATAGTATTTGTGCCATAAGTATTGTGAAAGTCAATAAACACAAATATTTACATTTTAAAGGTCTTCATTTTTACAGTAATATTTAGAAAACCAAGAGTTCATGGACTTCTTAACCATAGCTTCATAACCATAGTTTTATGTTTATAGTTTTATGTCATCTGCATTGAAATGAAATTAAATAGCACAAGATTATTAAAATTTTATTATATATGGTATCTAATATATTTATTAGAGACAGATACTTAAAATATTTAAAGTTTTTTAACTTCTTATACATTTTAAATTTTACGTTCTTTAGTTCATAATGAAAAGTTTATCACAGCTATAAACACCCTTAGCATGGATATGTCAAAATAGAAACGGAAAAAGAAACTAAATGTAAAATCTTACAATGTAGTTAACATGTTATTCACGGAATCCTGAGCACTTAGGGGATTATCTACCTAGAACACATAAAACTTACTGAAATACTGTTTTGGTCTCATTTGAGCATCTCCATAAATATTCAGAAAAGGGAATATCATTTCCCCTTTTCTTAACTAAATCATACACAAATTCAGAAACATTCATTTGGATGTTCATTAAATTAATCTGAATTAAAATATGGTCAGTCACTTCACTGATTTCCTGTAGTGATTACATCACAATTCACTACTTCTTTAATAAAGAATCGCAACTACAAAATAAAATAATGAGTGATACTTAATTTTAAAATAATTTTCATCCTCAATCTTGCAAACTTGTGAACAACTTTTCACATGTGTATAGGATAACTGATTTCATGAAGCTGATGATATCCATGTATGTTTGAAAGACTGAGGCTTAGAATGCTGTTAAGATCTCATACTTTACTCAACTTGCTAGATAATATATTATTTTTCCTTGCATAGAAAGAAACTTATCCATTTCTCCAAATTTTCTATTTCTTCACCTGATTGAGACTATTTCTGCTTTTTCCAAGGTATTTCATGTCAGTGCAAACAGAGGCCTTGAGAAACTACTATTCTTCCTCTTTCTTTGATTATGTTATTCTTACCTTAAAATTCTCCACACTTTTCCTGATTTGTAAGAGCAAATAGGAATTATTCAATCATAAGTCTGACAATGATAAACAAAGCAAACCATTTGTGATATCTGGGAGAGCTTTTTACTCAGCTGCAGTTCCATATGTTGTACACCACGATGTCTCTGATGAGACATCAGAGAAGAAGATCAGGAAAGAACAAAAGGGGACATGACCACAAATATTTTAAACGCTTATATAATTAAAAGACATTAAGATTAACATGACTTAGTACGAAGAATAGCATGACAGAAGTTTAAATCATATCAACATCAGTGACGATGATGGTGAATATTTAACCTATTTTGTCAAAGTCATGATTAAACTGATGTTAAAAAAGTGGTTCGTGTGAAAACAAGCACATAAAACAAGTAATAATAAACAATCACTGGCAATTGTGTATGTCCATGAAAGAGAAATGGCCTACATATCTAATGTAGAATGTAACACATTCTGAAAAAAAGCAGAAAATATACAACAGTTCCTTGCACAATGGCACAATGCCATTTTTGTTCTGAATAATTTCAGAAATGCAAAATAACAATTTCTAAGATTTACCTACTTAAGACTTCAGTACGTATACACAGATGTTTTTAAATGATTGATTAGTAAACGTACTGAAATCCTGCCCTCTCTGTATTTTTATAAAGCATTTTATTTAATGCGGGATATCACTTCAGAAAATATATCAGTTTTTACTGATAATTCATTTCAGATTTTCATAGGAGCATTCTATCTTCTCCTTACAGGATTCCGTTAACTAATAAAAAACCCTATTTTGTTAGGGGGAAATTTCATTAAGTACTTCTGGAATTTGTGGGTGTAAGGAAGGGTATTGCTTTTGTCACAATTGTAGACAGTTAGACAATAAAAATGAAAAAGCAAAGGAAGATAAGAATTACTAGAAAGTATGACACAACAGCATCTAGTATATGGTGGGGTAATGGTTACTTATGTAATTCTTACTAATATCACTTGTGAAGACTTTTCATTTCATTGTGACAGCAGAGGGGAAATTTGAAAGAATTCCCTGTGCCAAATAGTATGCATTTCTGCAGAGCACAGCCTAAAAAAACAAGTCCATACTGTTTCCCTCAGGTGGGTAAATGTTAAGAGAGAAGAATCCAAGTTTCATGATGCAGCAGCACAAAGCTGGGAAGTGAAAATTATGTTGCAGCAGAGTCCTGAAAATATGACTGTAAAAGTTAATCAATAAAATGTCTATTCCTGTCTATTCACTAGAGGCCCCAGCTGCACAGCTTCACACAATCGATACTACAAATTATTACGATTTCCAGGTTCCCACTGGACATTCTGAACAAATCTTTCAAGTGTAACAGGCTTATATTGGGGGGGGGGGGGAGAGAGAGGGAAGGGAATTACCTTAGGTTTATTTCATCCAGAATAAGCATACAACAAATAAGGCTTCTGACTTCTAGAAACTTTCAGTTGTTTCGCTCTGAAATACATGCATTTTTGGGCATCCTGTGAAATTAGCAGAAAATATTTGCATTTTAAAAATAAATATTTTTATTCTGGTAAACTAATGAATGTAATGGACTTTTTATTGTTTTCAAATCCTGGTTAATAATTTTCTTATTTCACCACTTCCAGGAAAAAAATAATTTTGAATGTATGATTTCACAGCAAGGAACAAAAACTGTCTTTGCCCCTCAAAGGCCCCACAATAGCTATAGCAAAATATCAGCTCTCCGTGTTGTTTTAACTGACCGATTCATGCTGCGCTGCATTTTTCCTTTGTGTGCTCTTGTCTTGTTACCAGCTGCATTTGCTGGATTTACTAAGCAGGAAGGTAGGTAAAGTCTGGGACTGTATGACTTTGAATAAGTCAGCACCAAAGGGATACTACTTTACAACATATGCTGTACCCTTCATAGTGACTGAACATAACCCTTATGACATTCCCTGTCCCAGAAGACCCAGGGGACAGAGATCCATTGTTCTTTCTGTCTTCCATGGAATAGAACAGAGCAGATACCGACTGACACAGCATGACTGGTTTCAGGTACACAGTAAGATGTTGTTTTAAAGGGGAATTTCAGTACTTAAGAATCTCTAACTTTGTTATTCAGTTTTTATCATTAGCAGTTCAACTTTACTAATACTACTGTTTCAAATCTGCAGTTTTAATTTTCTAGTGCCAAAGAATACTTCTCTGACTGTGTTCATGAAGTAAAAAGTCAGAGCACTTTTAAAAAGCAGTGATATCACAAATTTAAGATTAAAATTTAAGCTAAATGTCAATAAAAAAGCAATTTTGATAATCTGTAGAGCAAAGAAAAGATTCCCCTAACTCAAAGTTTATTATGCTCATGTACTAAAGCAATAAACTTCCAAATTCACTGAACTAACGTAGAAAACGGAACAGAAAAAGCTAGATTAGTTAGTAGTTTTTGATGTTAACAGATTCATTTAAGTTTTATTTGTTCACACAAAATATAATATAAAACTACTGAAAAATCCCTCTGAAAGTCTTCTAATGATTATCATTTGGCTTTCTATTTCAACATTAATGATACTTATTTCACTGAACTTTTGCAAAATTCCTTCTCTCTCAAAAGCTGTATTTCATTACACAATCGATCAGTTGCAGCCGGGAGTTACAATTTACGCCCTCCCCCCTCCCCTCCCGCTCCCACTATCTCACACTAAGTTACAAACAGTACTACTAGAAGTGTGTAACCTTTTTATTTCCAAAGAAGTATCTATAAGAATTGGCATAACATGGCATTTTGGCAATTGAGCAGTTACTTGAAATAGTTAAGAAAACCCACTGTGGCGAAAGATTCAAGATATGTTAGGAAAGAAAATCCGTGACACTATTCTCCCTAGAGAAGAACTAGTAACATCTTTAGAGACAGAACTACAGGTTGAAAACCACCAAGCTATTTTATTTAAAGAAATGAAAACACATTACTGAAGACAATGTTTTTTCCATGAAGCTGTTCCCAGTCTTCAGCAGAAAAATAAACTTAAAACATTTGAACTAAAGAAAGGATGAATTACCAGTCTAAAAGTCATTTACACTGAGCATACATTATCATATTTTGATTTTAGACGCATGAGGTTTATCTAATCTGAACTTAGCAAACCTTGTCTCAGAGGAGATTTGTTGATTTAGTCTTTGATGCTTGCCACAAATCTGAGATAAAACATTTAGTTTTAAATGTTCAGTCCACCTCTAAATGAACAGACTTCTTTTTGTAGTCGAGCTTTCTTGCATAAAGTATTCATCTATGCTCTGTGATATTACAAAACAGCTTGAGATTCTATCTGCATACTCAGTATACAGTATACTTAGTTTAATATACCATAACTTTAATAAGAATAGAGTAACTGTTTGCATATAAAAAGGCTCAATTGAGGTGAGAAATTTTTACCACACTCTAAATCTTGAAAAATCTGAGTAATGAATCTGTTTGTGCTCAAGAGAAAAAACTAGTTAACATTGAGCTAATTGATAAAAGCTAATTGTTGAACTTTGTATTTTAATTAAATTCTGAGTTAGTAGTCTATCTAGTAAATATGAAATTTATCTGACAAGAGAATTATTTTCAGTGTAAGCTTTTCTAAAGCATACAGTATATTTTTTCTTTTTTGTTAGCAATCTCATATGTGCCTTACTGTTGTTAATAAAAGTTCATGCACAAAATGTCCTTTAATTTGGTAGTGTCTTGCTTAGAGGCAACTTCTTTAACAAAAATGAAAGACAATAAAACCCATATGTAACCTTTGGTCTCTAAAAAGAGGGAGATGAAAATATCATTAACACATAGATAATAAATAATTACATATACTGTTTTACTTCAATATTACAGAATCTTTTTAGTTTCAAAATTAAAACAGACCACTAATAATATTTTCAACTTGCTATTTTTAAATGTAGAATATATTTTAAGGCATACATTAATCAATCATTTAGATTTAATAGTTTATTCAGCAGAGTTATAGAACACATTTACACTACATCTTACCTGAGAGAAATGATTAATACGGTATATATTAAAAGGATTTACTGTTGACTTTAATGTCTTCTGTTTCTTGAATACTGAAAAAGTAGTAACTCACTTGTAGTCACTAATTTCTTCTTCAGAAGCTATGATACATTCTCTCAGGGTCTTCAGCTCTGTCTGTGATTTTTCTACTGTTCTGTTCTTGGCGAACTGTTTCTACTATTTGCTCACTTAGCTGCTCTTGAGTTCCTTTCAAGCTGGATTCCATTAGAAGAAGTTTTTCATCTTGACTGGCAAGTTCTTGGGCTGAAAGATTAAAAAAAAAAAGGCATTACATTTTAAACCCAAGCCCAGTGATATTTTTGTTTTAAATGTAGTGCAGAGCAACCCTTTGTAAGAGCTGGGCAAATATTGTTTTCAGAAGAAAAGCATCATTCAGTTCCCAGATCTTGACAGGAAATATCTACTACAAATACATTAATAGCTGGCTTAAGTCTCTCCCATTCTATTCCAGTAAACTTAAATAAAAAAACTTGGATTCAATATTCTGCAAATATTTAAACTGCTACCAAATCTTACTGTATATATCCACATTGAGTATTTACCTCATTCCAAAGCAAACACCTATTGCTTCATATTTTGCAATGTAAGTTAATCTAGAATTCAAAATCAAAGTTTTGAAAAGGTATCAGCTTTTCTACCATTTTGCAATCGCAACTTACACGATTAAGCTTAAATCTTCAATTTCATTACAATTTTTCATGAATTACAGAGCACATACATAGTAAAAACCTGTTATTTTCCAAGGTCATCCAATAGATGGCAATCTTTCCTTAGACCAAAAGAAACCATAGCCGTATACTGCCAGCTCTCTCAGAAAAATAAGTGATTTAAGACAAAGACATTTTTCCTTTGTTCTTTGTTAACCGTTTTCCTAAAAGATATATGTACATTGGTTTTAATTTAAATAGTTGACTATTAGTATGTGCGTGTGTTTGTGCAAGCATGCAGATGTATGTATACCTGTACGTACACAAATTCACTCATTTTTATATTATTTATATATATAAACATATATATCGTTTCAGACATATAGGCACATTTATTTACCAGATTTAAGATACCGTGGAACAAAACTAATCATTAAAACAAGTACTAAACAACAAGTATTTCATAACAGCCATTCCCTTTATTATATAGTATTCGAATGATTTTGAAATTTGACACCAAAAAATGTGAGAAATTAAGAAGCCTTTAGCGACAGCAGTTATTTCCAGGCTCAGATGGGTAGAGACTTTTAAAGAAAAACATTTGTGTGCTGTTAACATGATTCTGCATTTATTGTCTGACAATGTTCACAGTAAGAACAGGATCTAAATTCAACTGTCATATCCACCTTTCTGAATTCAGGACATCTAGAAGATCAATTTCTTTACTTCAAAAATTATTTTCTTCTTTTCTCATTGACAGTAACAGAACACCACTTCTCACAAAACACAACAGTCTCCATTTCTGTAAATAAAAAGTACTGTATGGAAACTGTTTAAATTGATGCCTCAGGAAAGTACACAGCGAATGTCAACAGTTAAATGTTTAAAAAACAGTATGTATCACTCATAGCTCATCTTTACTGAGTATCAAACAAATCTGAATCTCTGTGAACAAATGAGTCAAAGGGTTATTAATGCCAAAACATGTTTTTAAAAGTACAGCCTGATAAACAACTTATAACTGGTTTATTTTCACACCTTAAGAAGAGGGAATTTTTGTACTGAAAAACATAAGCTGCCATCATTCAATAAGAAATTTAATATATAAAAAAGTTCAATTCATCAATGTATTTTGAATCAATTTCTGTCAAATATTTCTGCAAAAGTTTCCTGTGGTAGATGGTCTCTACTTATTTGAGTAACGTTAATTATCTTTGAGCTCCTCACATTATACGTGGGTTTTGAATCAAAAGAATGGTAATATTTTACATGTAATACTTACCTCTTCCATTTAAACTTTTTCAGCTATTGATTTTCTTTTAATGTGGAAGGTAAACTTTCATATGTCAAATGAAGTTTATTCAAATTTCAGGACTTATTAAGTCTCTGTTGACTTTGTTTGAAATAGCATTGTATCTATTGTCCGGAAATGGATCTTTAAAAATGTTTTAATAATTCTTAGAAGTAGTTTAGAGTTGCAATCTGTTGCCTGGAGATGGAATTATCTTCAATATTTATTTTATTTATTTCATTTTTGACCTGTAAACAGACAAAACAATGCACATTTTTTTATTTGACATGCCTATTTAAACATAGGAGAGGTTATTTAGTCACTATTTTTAGTGGTCTCTTAACTTACAATGTCCTGGTAAAAAGGGGTTAAATTATTTTAAGTTCACCTATGCCTTGGACTTGAGCCTTGGCTGATCCCAAGCCAGAGGCGCTAGCAGCTGCATGCTTTATTTACAATCCCTTTGTCAGACTTACAACTGCCCCAGGCTATAACATAGTGTACCTAATGTTCAAACTGGCAGGTAATCTTATGTCAAACATACTTCTTTGATTTAAAGTGATCAATAGTTTCTTGTAAAGAGGTAATTTCTCTGATGTTTCCACCTTGCCTTTCTTACAGGTGATTCACACAAAAGCCTGCTTATATGATGTACGAACAATAAACAGAAAGCTATAATCATGTTTTTTCAGATGTTTCCGTTGCACAACGATTTTGGATCAATACCCTGTGTAATACAATTATCTGCAATGATCTGGTTGTATTGAAAAAGAATTTGCAGCAGACCTCTAGGGGGTTTTATCCAGAAACACGTATCTGGCAATGTTGTGAATAGTGGAAGAGAAAATTAAGGGGTTGACACAGGCTGTCTATTATGTTGCAAATGACTTCATTAATATTTTATTTGGTAAAAGTAGTATATTTCAAGCTCTACTATACAGTGGCTTCAAAATATTAATAATGCAATTTCCTTGTTGCATTTACTTATTTTGAAAACTAGTTCTAGCACAGATGTTCAGTGCAAAAGCCAAAAGTACCAACCAACGCAGTTTATTCCCCATAATCAAATGATTTCTTGTTTTTTGTATCTTATTTTGCTTTTGTGGACACTATCCTCTTGAAAAAACATCTATATTCATTAGTGTGCATCTGCTAAAGCTGTTAACTCATCTATACTAGGGATTAATCATATCAGTTCAAAAAGTCACCTAAAATGTTAACAATGTTATCAAACTATTTAAGTTCAAATTACACTTTGCATTCCCACTGAACGAGCAGGTGTTCTGGGACAGAAATATATGATTCACAAAGTTAATTCAAATATTATAGAACAGAAATGGAAACTAAAAAAAATCAGTTGTTTTTATTTAGTTTTGATGAAGTCACAGTCTATAGCTGTAATTTTACCCTAAAGCAGAACAGGAAACCTGCTATATTCACATGATCACAACAGTTATATGCCTATATGATTGAAAATTCTATTTCATTACACTGTGCTAAATTCACATTTCCGTAATATTACTATTTTTATACATTATTACCTGTCTCTCTGCACTGCTTGTGCACACCCTGCAGTGCTTGATTTAGCTGCTGAATCTCAGTTCTCAGTATGGTGGTTTCTGTCTCTGTCTGATTCTTTTCTTTCTGTGTGTCCTGGATATTGGCTTTCAGTTTCTTGACCACACTGTCAAGGTGCTCCACCTCAGCCACTTTTGCTTTGATACCTTCCCTTGCCTGCAGGAAACCCGCTTCCGACTTGCTCAGAAGGTCATCTCTTTTGCGTATTGCCTGTGAAGACAAAAAGCATTCCAATAGTGCCTTTTATGATGTACTTTTTATACTGCATCCTGCTATTTTGAGCTATAGGATACATGAGATTATATAGCACCTCATTAGCAACTGGGTCAAGTACCCACATCTCTTCTAGGATCAAAAAGTTACAAGGACTTTAATTTAAAAAAGTCTGTTGGAGAAAAGATTCAGCATTACAATAAATACATCATTAATCAATACTTATAAGTTCAAAGGCAAGAAGAAATATTCCATGTAACTCCAAGAGAGAAGTGGGAAATGCAGTTTGATCTAAATGAATGCTTTGCGAAAAAGAAAAAGAAAAAGAAAAAGAAAAAGAAAAAGAAAAAGAAAAAGAAAAAGAAAAAGAAAAAGAAAAAGAAAAAGAAAAAGAAAAAGAAAAAGAAAAAGAAAAAGAAAAAGAAAAAGAAAAAGAAAAAGGTTTGGTTAAAAAAAATAAAAGGAGGAGGGATATTTAACCTCTTGGTGCCAACTGCAACAGAGTTCTTTCATTTGACACTCAGGCAAATGCTATAGGTTAATGTGGACACAGGGATATCCCAAAGGCACAGGAAAAAAGCTACCATGCTGCTTTCTATTCCTCATTATTTAAACTTATCTATGTAAAATGATGGCATTTAGACTCTGGTTTGTTATTGTTTGAAAATGCCACATATAACTTGGTCTTTGGGTTTAGAAGAGCTTTTTCACTTAAGATACAGTGCCATGGTTTTAATTTTTATCTGCAGTTAAGTACATGCTGTGAGTTTATAGGCACAAGTTTCTTATCAGTCATGAGTATTCATGAGTGACTGTGCTTTATTGGCCTGATGCCACACCTTGATTCTCTATCATGCTCCATCATACTTCTTTTAATCTGAATATTTCGTACTCTTTAATGTCTTAATTACAGCAAATTGCACACAGTTGGCACCATTTCTTGAAATTAATCCCAGAGTACTTTGTTTCTGTCAAGCACAGTCAAAGCCTTAGAGAATAATAGTAAATGTTATTGCAGATCTAAATTTAAATGACTGTCTATGTATTTAACTTAAGACTTTAATTATTCGTGCTGCACTGTTTTTGGTTCAAATGTTAAACATTCTTTAATGAGAATGTAAAATTGTTTCAGACAGCTTGAAACCAGTGATGTTAACATGACAACAATTATTTGTATTAACATGTTTTTTCAGATATGTGAAACTTAATAGACAGCATATAATACCCTGCCATAGTAATAAGTTCCCATTTCTTCTTGTTTATTCAGTAAATAATAAAAAGGTTCTAATTAGGCAGAAAAGACTTTTGGGGGTTTATTCCCCTCTGCTGTTCTATTTTGTTTAACAAAAAATATTAGAAATTAAACAATCAACACTTCTTCCTCATTAGTTGATTTCTAAGCTGTCTACAGATAGCTTATGCCTTGTACATCACTTTCTAATATAAGAAAATTAAGGGGATTTTGATTTTTATTATTTTCAGTGTACTGAACATTTTTTGTGCTGGCAGCATTCACAGAGCAAGGAAAGAAAAAGCAAATAAAACTCCTAGGCCTATGTACCTTTTATCCCAGGAAAAACTATGACCAGGTAGATTTCTGACACTGAAAATGAATATGCATGAGATTTGCAGTTAAAACTAGCAAATACATTTATAAAAATATCTACAAATGTAACAGAAGTCGTATTAATGTATTTATGGTTTTTTATGAGTCTGCATTTTGACAGTATTGCTATCACAAACTCTAATGTATCTTGAATCGAGACAAAAACCAGAGAAATATGTACTTACAAAACTCGTGATATTTTTTCTCTAGAATTCATAACAAATATGTATGAAGTAGTGCATGCCAAGCTCCTTCACATTCTCTTTTGCAGTGTGATTTCTAGAGAGATAGATAGCTGTTTTCTTCATTCTCATAGCAAAAGCATACCTGATCTTTCTTGACTATAAAGTTTCCTGGCATCTGTAAGGTCTCTTTCAAGCTGTGTTATCTGCTATTCTAGCTGAGCAAGTTCCACTTTGTGTTTCTGCTAGGAAGCTATTACATCCAGATGCAGTATCAGTAAGGTCTTGTCTAGTTCTTCAATTTCAAGAACAGATATTTTTTTTCTCCTGTTGGTCAAGTATATTAGCAGCTTTAGCTTTTTGTTCCTGTATGATATGCTCACAATCTTCACTCTGTAGGATTTTTCACTGTATTGATTTTTCAACATCACGAGCTCATGCTTTAAATTAGAAATTATTGTACATTATACTAGATGTCCTGATTCAGTTATCTATCATTTAAGAAATATAAATTATAGTTCCATTTCCACATTTCAAATGCTGAACATGTCGCTACTTGTGATTTGTATTTTATTTTCAGTCAACAGAAATATATGGAAAGATTTATTAAGTTTGTGTTAAAGAAATTTCTCATTTGTAATCCTAAAAAGCAGAGTTGTATCTTCATTACCTGTAAAGACACAATTATATAATAATACTATTATTCTAACTCCAAAAAGTCTATATAACTGTTTGATTCATTTTATTTAATTCTGATTGAGCTAGTTAATTTCTCTAATGTCACAATATATTTACTTATATTGTCTAAATATTCAAGAACATAAAACTTAATGTGAAATCTCCACAGCTGGATTTGTATCTGCCAAATCAACTTCTAGTTGAAATATCTTTTTTTCAGAAATCTTTAAAAGGCAGAGGATGTGTTCTGATATGTATTGTACATAAGCTAAACCATTACTTAAATATGGTTAAAAATCACAGTACAGGCTTCTGGTTTAAAAAAAAAATCATCTCCTTTTGAAGACAGACTATTATGTCCTTCAACTTTGGAATTTTTAGACTTTATATTTGTAGTATTCTTTGGAAATTCCTGTTTCTTGAGTCTTTTTTATGATCCCTCTGTTAAAAAGACAGCTCTTCTGTCTGGTAAATCATTTTCAAAGGTCTGGGTTTATTTGTGTTTCTTTTAAACTAGGTATTTGTGAGTTCAGTTGTGAGTATGTCAGTGTTTTTCACTTTTAGAGGTTTGGTAGTCAACAACATGATTAGTCAACATCATATAAAAGCACAATATATAAAAAACGCTTATGTCAGAGAAAATATAACCTGGAAATAAGTATATTTATAAGCATAGTTGCAGGTATCTCATTATTGTGTTTAACATTGCTCCTAATGAAACTCTTCAGATACTGTGAATTTAAAAAAAAGACTTTGAATGTCCCAGCTGTGGGGTTCCTCAGAGAACAGATAATTTTTGTTTCTCTAATGTTTAGTGATTAAATATTTAGAAGCATTGATATTATTTATTTTTCTTGCCTTTTGCGTATTAATATTACTTTCTTTAAAAATAAGTGTTTCATTTCATCATTATGATTTAAACACTAAACATTAACAAAATATGTAAATATTATACCTCTGCTAAAAGATTTGCCATTTTGTAACTTCAGAGTTAAGACTGAGTTCCTGCTAAAAATGATGTCGTTAAAGGAAATTCAACAAGCCATCAAATTCGCTGTGCCATGTGGCTAGTTTGTATGCAATTTAGACAAGTTCTAAACCAACCAGAAATTATTTTTCACTAAGTTAAATAGCTGGGGTTTTTTGAGAAAACTTTTTTATGGGAGACCTCTTCAGATGTTCCTTTCAACCCTGTGACCTTAATATCACAGATTTTCTAAGAATTCAGAATTACCTCTGGTTTTTAGGTAGTTGTTCAGTTATTTCTCAAGAAAACTGTGCACCAATTGTCCCTTAGTAAGCTCTTTTTTTTGTTTGTTTTTCAGAAGTTCAAAGTTATTTGGTCATTTCTTTGAGATGTCATTTCTTCAAGTTCTTTTAAAATCTTACTCACTGTATTCTCTTTGTTCAAAGAACACAGAGAGCTATGTGACAGAGAGTTAAAAAATAAATTTTAAGACTAATGCCCACTTATTGTTTATGTTTCAGAAGTGAAAACTTGTTAGGATCTAAGGTAACATGTGGTATTCATTTATCCCTCAAGGTGGTTGAACTGGGTTTTAATAGCCTTAAAGAAAAAAAAAATCTCATCAATATTTAAAAGATGTCCAGTTATGTCCAATAACTGTAAAATATGATTTTTCATACTCTAAACCACAAACTTATATTTTCAAGTTGAGAATGCCAATTCTATTTGTTCTACGCAGAACAAAGAATTTCATTATTTCTTCTGTCCTAGACCTTCTAATCTAGGTGATGTTTATTATTTAGAAATACATTTAATTTAGAACTAAATACTTCAAGTCATGAATAATCTACTACATTGCCTGATAGACTTGTCCAGTGTTCAGCAATATGCACCGTTGAAAGAAAATGCCTTCTTTCTGATCCGATTTTTTTCTAGCTTTCTCTCCTGACTTCATCACTGAAACTCATTGTTTTCTGTTAGATTAAGAGAATCTCTAGTATTAGGAATTTTCAACCTCCGTAGTTGCTAGAGATTATGTAAAAATAAACTCTTATATTTTCACAGAAATAAATGAACTCAAATTGTCCTGTGTCTTGCTGTGAGTTAGTTTCCTGGCCTCACATCTCTTCAATGAAACCATCAACATTTGCTGTACTGCTTTTCAAACTATAAGACAACGACTAAATAACAATATTGAAGTGACAGCATCTGCTCTCTTTATGCAAAAAGTGGTTAAATCTTTGTAACACTTAAAAAATTCCATTGTTAGAGATCAAAACCTTGCCAGCTCTGTATCTTAATGACAATACATACTGAATTTATTATCCAGAGTGATTCCTAAGTCCTTTTTATTATCATTTTCTAAAATTAGCCTCTCACCCTGATATTTTTTGAGATCTCAATCAAAAGTTATAAAACTGTATATTTTGGGGGAAAAAAAGTGGTTTAAACATATCTACTTTTCTGTAAGATTTAAATTAGTTAGAAAAAAAACTCCCTGAATTTGCCATTTACCTCTAGCAGTTTTGTTTCATCCATAGACTTTATCAGCAATAATTTTGTCTTCTTCCAGACTACTATGTGCAAAACCATATCCTTTTGCAACTTCACTACAAATGGTCCAGTACATTATTTTGAAAATTTGTCATATTTTGTCTCTCAGCTTACTGTTACCGTATTTGATGCATCTCACAGTGACCATGCATAGTCCAAAAATGGTCTTCTTGATGGGCTGAATAGAATTTTCCTTGCTATCTCTCTCATTGTAAGTCCTTCTTGTGCAATGTGATTTCTAACCTCCCCACCACACTGCAGGGAGATTTTTCTGAAATTAAATTTTTGTCTGCTTGCTTCTTTCCACACGTTGAATCTTCCTTCATGCTTACCTGAGTTATGAAAAACATTGTCCCGTATGGATGGACAACTGGTTAGAACACAATTAATACTGATGATCTCTGAATGTGTTTCTGATAGCTTTTCAGCGATGATCTGACAAGGTGTCAGATACTTGACAAGACATCAAGCACTGTCATGAAAGGAGTGATGCACTTCGTTCTCAAGAGAGAAGCAGCAATATATTTTATTGATATAACACAGTGAGTTAACAAATTTCAATGGTAAATGTTACTGTGGTTTAACAACATGTGATGGCGAGGTACACTCGATTATTTACCTTCTAGCAGACAGAGTCAGACAAAATAGTCAGGGAGACTATCCTGTTGAGTCATGAAGTTCAGAAAGGACCCCCTTGGTTTCTAAACTCATTCTCAGAGAGTCATCTAGGTGTGGCTGGATTATGTCCTAGTCCCAGACTTGGTGAACGGTTTATGTCTAAAGGATTACAGATGTGCAATCAGTCCTTTTTATCACTTAGCAAAGATTTCAAACTTTAGCATGTTATTAGTAACTTACCAAGGGATCTGTTGCAGCAAGGAATCTCTCAATCTCAAGGAGTAACCTGAGAAGCATGCCTGCTGAAGGAGAGATCCTGGTATGCAGCTCACTGCCACACAGGAGAGATCAAAGATCTCTTAGGCCACTCACTATTTATGGAGTAAAATGACTGATTGACTCATAGCCATATTTGCATACCAACTGCAGATGTTAGTTTCCTCAAAATTTGGTTTGAGTCGAACACAACGAGCACCGTTGACAGGTGGGCACATTACAATAAATTAGCCCTTGGCTATTGTGTTATTGTTTGTCTCCCCCAAATCCACCTCAAGCCAGATGCAGCCATCGTGACCAACACTAATGATTATTGCTTAAGCAATGCTACGGGAAAATGTCAGGTTGAGGAGTGGGGAGATTACATTTTCACAAGTACTTTTACTGACCAAAAGCTCTTATCTGGAGCTTGACTTTTCATAGAATCAGAGAGTCATAGAATGGTTTGGGTTTGAAGGGCCATCTAGTCCAACCTCCCGGCAGTGAGCAGGGACGTCTTCAACTAGATGAGGTTCCTCAGAGCCCTGTCCAACTTGACCTTGAATGTTTCCAGGGATGGCACATCTACCATCTGTCTGTGAAACCTGTTCCAGTATTTCCCAACCTCATGGTAACAATTTTCTTCATTATATCTAGTCTAAATCTACCTTCATTTAGTTTAAAACTATTATCCCTTATCCTATCATAAATGGCCCTGCTAAATAGTTTTCACCTGTCATTCTTATAGGCCCCTTTTAAGAGCTGGAAGGCTACAATAAGGTCTCTCCAGAGCCTTCTCTTCTCTAGGCTGAAGAACGCCATCTCTCTCAGTCTTTCATCACAGTAAAGGTATTCCACTCCTCTGATAATTTCTGTGGCCCTCCTCTGGACACATGCTAGCAGGCCCATTCTTTCTTGTGCTAAGGGCTACAGAGTTGGACACAGTATTCCAGGTTGGGTCTCACCACAGTGGAGCAGAGGGGTAGAATCACCTCCTTCAACCTGCTGATCATGCCTCTTTTGATGCAGTCCAAGATATGGCTGGACTTTTGGGCTGCAACTGTGCATTGCTGACTCATGTCCAGTTTTTCATCCAGTGTGGCCCCAAGTCCTTCTTAGCAGGGCTGGTCTCAATACGTTCATCATCCAGCCTCTACAGATCATAGAATGTTAGAACACCTTGAGTTAGAAGGGACTTTTGGAGGTCATCTTATCCAACTTCCCTGCAGGAACAGCGACATCTTTAACTAGATCAGGTTGCTCATATACCAGAGTTTGCCCTTGCCAAGGTGTAGAGCCTTACACTTGGCCCTATTGAACCTCATGAGGTTCACACAGCCCCACTTCTCAACCTTGTCCAGCCTTCTCTGGATGGCATCCTGTGCATCAACTGCACCACTCATCTTCGTGTCATTTGTAAACTTGTTGATGGTGCATTTGATCCTGTTGTCTATGTCATTGATGAAGATATTAAACAGTACTGGTCCCAGTACAAAAGCCTGCGGTACACCTCTTGTCACTAATTCTATCTGGGCATCGCGCTGTTGACCACAACCTTCTGAATGTGACCATCCAACCAATTCTTCATCCACCAAACAGACTCCCTGTCACAGAAATATTCTCACATTCAACTCTTTGGGAAATAAATAAATACATAAATGGATGAAGAATTAAAAACCAAACTTTAAGTATCATTATGTTTTTACAAGGTCTACTGTGACTGCACCTGCAGACAGAGATGATGATTTACAGAAACTGAACTTAAAAGTTATTGTCATAAAGTGGTAAGCTTCCTTTAAAACAACCAGAACCCAGTTTAGAAAAAGAATAGATCTAATCAGGACCTTTAGATAAATAACTGCCTATTGGCAGTGGGTACCAGAAAAATCTTTATAAACATCTGCTAGCTGAGATGATGAAGACTTGTAGCAGGCTGAGAAATCAAAATGAAATATGCTTACAGTGCCATCTTCAAGTATATTCAGGTATACAGACTTACCTACTTACTTACTCTGTAAGTATCTGTCTATTCATTGAGTCAGGGTTATGGTTAGGAGTAACCTAATGTTTCATTTTTGAATTTCCAAAATTAAATTAAATAAATCTGATGCAGAAGAACAAAATTCTCAGGGCACCTAGTGAACACATTTTTCAATAGTTCTTCTCCCTGAAGGGTTGGTAAGGTTGTCTAAAGATTCTTAAATTTCTCTTTGTCCTTTTAGACAAAATCACTCTTTCTGATTCTGATACTCCTATTGTTTTGATTCTTCAGAAAAAAAATCACAAAGTGTTACCGGAAGGAAAGTGGACATCTTCATGCAAATTTCGGGTTGATCAAGGGAAAATTGAGAGGAAGGATCAACAGCAGTAAAAAATCTCTTATTCCAGAGTAGTAAAGTGCTTCATTCACTCTCTAGCAAATACACAGAGCTCAGCAGTACAATGAAACAGTGTGAAAAAGCTTAGAAAGCTTAAATCAAGAACTAAATCTCAGTGACATCTGAAATTTCTGTTTTCCAGTACCATTTCCATCTCATATAACAAAAATTATAAAATAGAATATTATTCACAAGTTTTACAAATATCAGAAGAAATGGGTTTTTTTTAAAAATTAATGTAAAATGAGATTATTTCAAGTTCCCTTCTCAATACCTAATTTTCAAATATTGGTATTGAGTTAAATACAAAATAGAAAAAGGTAACGGTGGACTCCTAAGAAGTACTTTTATTTACTTTTTTGCAGTATGATATGGTAAGAATCCCTGGACAACTGTTATGAATTTTTACTGAAACTCGACTTTATTTTTGCAGAATGGTCCACCTTACCACCAATGATTGTGCAGCTTACATTGTCTTCCCCACAATCTCTGCAAAAACTCACTGTCATAGAACGTGTGACTTCAAACACTCTTCACTCTTCAGGAGACCATTAGACCCAGATCTCCCATACTTCTGCAAATTTTAGTCACTAATATTTAACAGAATGGAAAGCCCTCTTCTTTTTCCTTCTACCCTCCTTTGAAAGAAAAGTATTACTGGAGAAATGCCCAAGACTACTATATACTACTTTTCCTAACATTCCCTATTTACCACCTTACACAATGCTACATTTCATTTAGCCTTCTATCTGTTGTGAAGTCCATTCGGAGCATTTAGTATGACCTATAGTGACTTAAGGTAAGTTGGACACTTAAGTCAAATCTCCCACCTCAGGAGCTGGCTTCCTGAATGTCAGCTGTTACCAACAGTCAGCATCATAATAGTAGGTCTCTGTGAAACTAGTCTCTATTTTGAAAAGTTAGCAATAGTTTGCTATAATGCTACACTGGAAACTTGAGAGACCTTCTGAATACACTGGCTTAAATGCAAATCCTGTCCATACCCTAAAGCAATACCTGCACAAACCCCAATACCTGTATCGGTAGTAGTCTCCTTCAATCTATGTCCTTGCTTTCCATGGAAAACAAGCGTGACAGAAGGAAGCCACTTTTGTTCAAACCAAGAACCTGGTCTAAATTATCAGGAAATGAGGATCCAATGACATAGCTCAGGCGGAACTCAGTTTAAAAGATCTCATTATTTAATCACTTTAACTAAAAGAGTCCAACTGATGTAGTCAGTATTCATACTAACAGGTTTCTAAACTTTTACTTTGATACCTTTGTTGTGACGTCCTGTCCACTTTGAACACAAAACTTATGCATGACTGTGTGGCAAGAAAATCATGTTAAATTAAAGACGCATACAGACCTTTACAAATAGCATTAGAGTTTTTTTATGACCAGTCCACACAGAATTTTTAATAATGTATTTTCCTAGAACTCCTTTAAAAGAATCAGGCAAAATACTTCTGAATATTTCAGTGTACACTATTTAGGAATAAAATAAATTTTAAATTCTACCAATTAAATATCAAAAATATATTCTTGGGGTTTTGTCCAAATATATGCATCTAATTCCAAAATAATAATGATTTAATCTAAACTGTTCCTGTTGTTCTCTCTTTTAGAAAGAAAATTTGTTCTTTTAAGAGTCATTTGTTTATTTATTTTGACATATATGTTTTCATGGCTAATTAAACCTTTCACTAAAATATTCAATTTCTTGCTCCCTCATCTTCTTCCTCTGTATTCTATAATTGTTTGTCTTGTCCTTGATTTGCACCCGTGATAATATATTTTTGTTACAAGGGAGGAGTATTGCAGGCAAAGACTTTTGTCCAGCAATCATCTACCCTTAAGCTTTTATTTAAGAACCTCAACTTTCTGACCGTTTCCTCATACTGCTCAAAATAGAGAAAAATAACCAAATTGATAGGACTTTAATTAGCAGAACTGCAAGGTAAGGGATCATGCATAAAAAAATAAACAACTCATGCAGTGTCAATAAGTTAGTTTGAAAAGGGAGGCAAATCTTATTGACAAACAGTTTACTACCATGTGGAGGCAGGTGTTCTGTTATAAATAATAATTCATTTAGGACCCATTTCTCAATACAGATTTTTTTCTCACTTTATACCTGTGTTGTTCTAATCGCTGTGCATGACTGTAGTCCCATTTCAGTTAACTGAAAAAAAAAAGCAAAGCAAAACAAAAGCTACCTATGTACCCCCGAAAATCAAAGCTTTGAAGGCAACATCAATGAAGATACACTATAACCTGTGCTGACAACCCCTATGAGGACTTCAATTTAAGAATAAGAAGTGGCTCATCCTTTTTCAAATGTGTCAGTGTAAGTCTCACTCTGATTATCCAGAAGTATTTTGTACAAACTGTAGAATGGAGGAGTATCATTAGTGATAGTAAGCTTGAGAAGTCAGTACTGTTTTCTGAGTGTCTATTCTGCTAAGTATAATAGACGGTAGCAGACAGATAGGAGAAGATTGCTACAACTAGCTACCTTTGAAAGGTGTCTTCTCAGCACTAACAGAGAGAGA
This sequence comes from Dromococcyx pavoninus, assembly GCA_033558185.1. Lineage (NCBI taxonomy): Eukaryota > Metazoa > Chordata > Aves > Cuculiformes > Neomorphidae > Dromococcyx > Dromococcyx pavoninus. The sequence goes on from JAUMJL010000025.1 coordinate 3,484,931, forward strand.
CTCGGTAATCAGAGAGTATCTAGCCTAGCAGGTAGTAGTGATATCCAGCTATGGTAGCTTGGAATAGGGTTAGGACCAGATATTTTTGGTAGCATTGAAAATGTTAGCAAAGTGCAGGATGCACAATACATAAATGTACCACTTGTGGAAAAGATGTGTTTTTTTAAGAAATATAGCTCTGGTATTGTTATACTGACACAGGCACGTCAAGTTGATTTGTCAATATTTGTGCTATTTTCTCTCAGTACAGCTGGTAAAAATGAAGGATTTGGAATAGAGTCAATAAGTGTAAGACTATTCTTCCTATGGATGACAGTTACTCATGAGTAACATGACTTTCATCAGGCCAGTTACTGGTCATCATCAGAAAAAAACCCAAAACCAAAACCAAAAAAACCACACCAAACCAATCCAAACCACCACTATCACCAAAAATTAAAAAATGCACAAAAACTCAGTATGGCACCAATATAGCGTTAAACTAACAGTTACTATTGCTCCAGGATTTATATAGAAGGAGAATAAAATTAGCATAGCTGCTGGCAACTATGTGGCAATGTATATAATTCATTTTGGTGGGCATCTAGAAACCTATCTCTACCAAGACCATAAAAGAAAAATATTGCCATAATCCATATTTATAGACTCATTGGAGTCTTGAACTGTGGGATACAGAGGAAAATTTAAGACAAGATAAGCAGAAGGGAAGTATATTTATAAAATACTGAGAAAAAAATAAGGAAAGGATTTTTAACTGATAGTAAGTAGATTGTCAGAACAAGGATACTTAGGCAGTTAAGAACATGACTTCTGTTTTTTAAAGCTTATTACTTTAGATTGGAGTCATGTTTCATGAAGAAACAGGTGATTTCCTTTCAACAACGATTAATTAGTTGCAATTTCATAAGAAACGATAGGATTTGTCTAGCAGAAGATATTTTGGGTAAGCAGAACATTTAACATCATGTTGCGAAAAAGAACAGAAGGTGTACCATGCCTAGGAACTTGATGTGTTGTAATACAGGTACTAAGCTGTGAAACTTTGAAGATCTGACTCCCTTTAATCAATATTTGCAACCTTTAGTGTTCATAAACAATAAAGTTTATAAAAACTTTAATCAACCATTACATTTTGCTAATATTTAATATTCATATTTTCTCAAACTACAGGTTGAAAGCTTATAACTTTTAGGATCAAATAAAAACAGCTTCATGGAAAAATTGTACAAAACTACAGAAGTTTTTATACTGGTCTATACCGAGTATAAAATTAAATGATATGTATCCATATTGTATTTATTTAATATGTGCATTTAATATATACATAATATACAAACATGATATATATAGCATTTGGTTTATCTTTTGAAAATATTTCTATTCAAAACAATAGATACATAACATAGGAAAAGTTTGATTTTTATTTCAGATAATAATTTACAGCATGAAATAGAACTGTTCCACAAAAGGCACAAGTGCCAATTATTCCCTGTTACAAGAACAAATTGTATTTGTAATTTAAAAGACATTTTATTGTACTTATGTATCTGTGATATAAATAATGAAATTACTTCAGCACTTTCAAATGAACACTATACTTCTGCTGATTATTCAGTAGTTCCAGTTTTCCAACCCATTGCAGATGTTCTTTATATTTCTGTGGGATGGGGGATTGTCTTAACTAGCTTTTCTCAGTTAATTCAGGGCTTGAGGCCCTTTGTGTTTATAATTTGAGTATTAAGCTCTTGAAACTGAAGAAATTGATTTTAGATAACTTTATTCAGAACACATATTTATTATTATAGAACTAATGCTTTATTGTCTACAGTTCTGAAGCATAGAACTGTAGTAGAATTCATTGACCACCACATTTCCTGTTTTTGAAGTTATTTGAATCCACGAAATCATGTCCTGTATCTCCTGTGTATTTATAGTTTGTTACATGTGGTTTATCTCAAGCTTTCTCAAATGCTTTTTCGTGTCATAAGGGTTATTAATTTTTTTAAGATATGAAGATCTATAGGAGTCATGAAAAATAATAAAAACATATACGTTATGCTGCTTGTACTCTAAAAGTTTTTCCTGCAAGTTGGAATCTTTCCTAGGTTTGCATCTCTCTCTATTTGGCCAGCAATTAGTCTGGGACATCGTTTATCTGGTAAAATATGCAACAGATGCATAGTAATAGCTATGCCAAGGTTAGTTTCCTCAATGTATTTTCCAACTTTATTGGCAGGACATCTATTTGCACAGTTGTATAAACAATAGTACACAGAAGTTGCAACCTCTATCACATCCTAAGATATTCCCATGCTTTTGGAAACATTACAGAAGATATAAAACAATGGTCAAGTAATATAATGATGTCACCAGCCATTTTCACATAAGGACACTGTAGCCATTAAATTGTTATTACCTGCAATTTAATGTATTCAACCAACAGTTTTCAGATCAGCTTTCCCTTCAAATGTCATTATGCTACAAGAACGTATACTCGAACATTGAAAAAGAATGGAGGATCCATGACGATTTGGAAACAAATTCCTGGCTTAGAAGAATATGTCAAGAAGATGGGGTGAAGAAACACCCAAAATGGAGACAGTTGTCTTAGCAGTGAATCTAGGAATTCTTTCTATAATAAAAATGCTTTTTATATGTATCTATTTTCATATGTACCTCTTTGGGCCCCTCACTACAAGAAAGACATTGAGGTGCTGGAGCGTGTGCAAAGAAGGGCAATGAGGCTGGTGAGGGGGCTGGAGAATAAGCCCTACAAGGAGAGACTGAGGGAATTGGGGTTGTTTAGCTTGGAGAAGGGGAGGCTGAGGGGAGACCTCATCACTGTTTACAATTACCTGAAAGGAAGTTGTGACGGGGTGGGTGCTGCTCTCTTCTTGCAAATGACGAACAACAGGATGAGAGGGAACGGCCGCAAGTTGTGCCAGGGCAGGTTTAGACTGGACATAAGGAATAATTTCTTCACTGAGAGAGTGGTCAGGGATTGGAACAGATTGCCCAGGGAGGTGGTGGAGTCTCCATCCCTGGAGGTGTTCAGAAGATGGGTAGATGAGTTTCTTAGGGATACGGTTTAGTAGGGAGACAGGCACGGTTGGGTTCGATGATCTCAGAGGTCTCTTCTATGATTCTATGATTCTATGATAAGGAAAATAATGTCATATACCAAGACCAAAATAAATGAAAGTAATGATATTTTTGTAAAATCCAGGAAATACTTGTGAACTATAGATATTTTGATGTCTTTCTCATCTTAAAAAAAATCTTTATGATTTAAGAGTGTGTATCACTATGTCCTCCTAAGACAAAAAAAAAGAAAGCGTAAAGGTATTAAAATATTTTTTTTATGTCCCAATGAACGACATAATACCTGTTCTATGTCAATCTCTGATTCATGCTCCAGTTACTAGTTCCCTTTCTCAGCTTGATTTAGTTGATCTTTCTGTTCATTGCATTTATCATGCTGCTAGTGTATCTACCTCTTGATTTTCCCCTTCTCATTCAGTTTACTGACCTCAGCCTTTTTAAATATTCCGCTAATAAAAAAATGAAGACATTTAATTGGTGAAGTCGATCATAGCAGTGGGTCTATGCTTTACAAATTTTTCTTCATTCTAAAATAGCTATTTGCTGTGAGTCTTAATTATTTTTAAAGTAAAATAAATAATTGGCACCTGCAAAATATTTCTACTTAAAAACTACTAATTTCTACTTCATCTATTTCATTACACAGGTAATTTTCTTACAAAAAGAAACCTTGAGATTAAGAATCTATCTGTGTCTTATATTTATTTAAAATGTAAAGTCTTATTGCTAGAAGACATGTAACTGTTTTACAAATTACTGTGAAAATATTATTTGCATGGAATTTTTAAAGAATCACCTAGATAAAGAATTTAGCTAAAATAATGCAAATTGTTCCTGCCTTGAGCAAAGAATCCAGTATTTTTCACTTCCCACTCTAAAAGTTCTTGTGTCTAAAGAATGTACCCCACAATGTTTGAGATGCATGACATATTTAATTTTCTCTACTCAGTCTGACAGAAATCTGACTTCAAACATTACTTTACAGAAACACCAAAGGAAATTTATAGCTTTTTGTTTCTCAACTAAAACAACGCAAATAATGGAGTTTTACAAAGAAGTGATAAAGGACAATTTTATTCCCTTCTTAGTCCTTACAATTAATTAATTTTGAGGAGAAAGTCATCTGGGAGTTTGACTAACCATAAACCTTTAGAAAATTTTATTGTAAACCTTTTTAAAAACTAGAGCTCTTTTCTAGCAATGGAAGGTTACTTAGTAATGTGTAAGAGAAAACATCTCAAAGAAAAAAAAATCAGAAAAAGACTTAATGATAAAAATACTTTTCCTGTTAATTTTTTATATCAGTCTGAATTAGTATAATGATTTTTTAAAAAATATAAAGTTGGGAGTGCTGTAACAATGAAATATTCATGATAAGGACTTAAGTTTTATACACATTTTACTTTGAGACTTGACTTGAAGTTGCTTGAGTAACAAAGCAGTTGTCAATGTTCAATTGCTCAACAAATAGGTGGCAACTCAGTAACTTCTTATTGTATGCTTAGATCTGCAACTATATTTTGTTCCATTTGTATTATCCAGTGTGGCTTAATTAAGCGCCAAAAGTGATTTGCTTGCAAATATTCATTTCAGTTCAAGTTTGCATGTACACGAGCTTTCTGCATCTATTTGGCGTGTCACTGGGAAAAACTGCTCAATTCTAATCAAATCAGGATCAAAGTCGTTTACGAGTTTACTAAAGATAGGTAAATAATAAGTGAATTACATGTTAGGATGAGTATCGGTGTAACAAAAGATACACCATGATATTATGAAGTATTGATGAACATGTACAGATTTCCAGCTACCCTTCCGTGAGTTCCAAGATGAGTGCCCCTGTCAGAAACTGATTTCTGCTACTCAAACCATTTGCCTTAAATCATTTGTTTTCAAATGTCGAGACTGTAGTAGAGGAGGTGTCCTTCAACCTTACTTCACTCTCACGAGCAGCCCAGCTACACTTGCCTGGAGAGGTCATGCTGTGTTCTTGCTGGTAGGGACAGCAGGGGCAGAACAGTACCTGGTATTTGCCAGAGAGATCCCTGGAAGGAGCAGCCATCCCCAACTCGGTTCCAGAACTTTCCTAGAAGAAGCACTGCACAGGCCCACCAAAACCTATAAATAATACTCCGCAAGAGGGGTCATTTACACACCTGCCATCCTGGGATGAGAATAAGAGGACCAGATCCCAGGTAGTATCCTTGCGCTTTTCTCTCTCTCTCTCCCTTTTTTCTCCATTTTCTCTCTTTCTTTTCTCTTAACACAGATTTAGCAAACAAATGCCAACCTTATTCCTAAGAGTGTCTGTACAAATCAATTCCTTTTTGGATCAATCATTTGGCACCATCTTGTCTTCATTTAGCCTGGTGGATACTGAACCCGTAAATTTCATGAGGAGACCCAGGTTCTTACCCCAGCTCCTCCTGGACTGTTTGGGATGGGTTGCAACTGCCTCCATGCTGGGCGCAGGAGTACTGGAGGCAGTGATTGGGGGACTCAGGGCCCACCACACTACTAGATCCAGGCAGAACCCCATTGAAACTGGGCCACATCCAGCAGGATAACGCCAGCCCCACTGTTGTCTTGCTCCCCTTTTCCACCCCATACTGCTAATGTCCAAGCTTCTATCCTTCTATGATTATTTCTTTTCAAGCTGACTGCTCTGTTTCATAAGTCTCTGTAGCTCCTTGGCTAGCATTTAATGCAGTTGCTGGTCATCATCCACTTCAGCATTATCAGTCTGCAGTGAATAGTTTGGGTGTTCCACTCACCCATCCTGTAACTCTTACTTTTCTGCCTTGTCAGCAGCTCATATCCCAGCCATCTTGTCAAGACTGGGCCATACAGGCACCCCTCATAATATACTGTGACCCTCAGATTATATTTTTCTTGCAGAATCCACCTGAAATAGATCAGTTTTCAGCTCAAGTTGGCAGAATTTGCTGTGATTGCTATTTGCACATTGAGGCTGTAATAGTAACAGACAGCAGAACTGAAAATTAAGGATTGAAGAGCAACTGCTTCTGGTACTTGGACAAAAATGAGCATGGAAACTGTCTGAGTTGTACACAAAGGAAAAAGCATAAGAAAGGGGATGATTAGAAGTGAGTGTTAAAATACCTACCAATAAAGCATCATTAGTGTTTTTTAAAAAATACAGCTACTGTATAATGCTATTGCAATTGAGGCTATTTTGTCCATCATCATAAGAGATAAATGCCTTTTAATTTTTGAGCTGGAAACTAATAGTTACCTAACAATCCATGACTGTTAAGCACTTACTTTCAATATGGTCAAAGAAAAGGAGACTCAAGAAGACTAATAAATATAATTAGTAATTCAAAGAGATGGACCTCTAAAAGCTAATGGATAATTATAATTTTTGAAAAATGGAAGGAAACACTGATGTGGAAAAATATGGAGTTAAGCATACAGTCAGACATTGCTTAGAAGTCTACAGTAACAAAACAGTAAAAATCTGGCAATACTCCCTGTCCATAATTTGCAAGGTGAATTATGCTGTTAAGAAATATAATAGGTATATAGTCCTGCAGGTTAGCCAACAACACCCTTCCCAACACCAGATGCCTTAGGCAAAGATTGGTGGGGTAAGGTGTACCTTATACATTCCCTGGAGACTGGCTTGCTTTGTTCCCATAGCTAGAAGATTCAGCAGCAAATGCTCACCCGACTCAAAGCATGACTAATAAGTAGATTTCTATCCCCAGAGATACGTGCAAGCTGAGGTGACTACAAGAGACGCCTTAAGAGAAAGAGAAGCGAAATGATTCTCCTTTCTCAAGTGACAAAGAAAATGAAGACCTAGACCCCTCTCGGGGACATCAGAGACTGAGGGTGGCTTAGAAAGCACTGTAGGACATTGCTCCTATGCTGCAAGAGTCTTTGTCATGTATTTTTACAAGAATAAATATTTTTGGATATTATGTGAACTTATGCAATGCTGCCTAGGATGATGAGTGGACAGTCTGCATGAGAATGAAGTGCTGAGAAACACTAATGAAGTCAGTAATAGATGCTGAGCTACAGGCAGATCAGGAGTGATAGGAAGAGAACTACAACCCAAGCAGGAACATGGGACAGAGCCTTAACTCCAAATCAAGCCTGCAGCTTTTCCCCATGACAACCCTTGGAAAAAGGAAATATGAAACTAATACAATACAACTTGTAAATCTATCAGTTTCTTGAGGTTTTCAAAGCTTCCGTGGAAGAAATAGGATCCAAACAGAAGTAAGCAATCTAATTTTTAGTAGTAAAAGGTGAAGAGAAAGCACAAAACTATACGTGAAGAACAGGTCGCTAGGAGGCTTGCCAGCCAGGAACAATTACCTTATAGATCATAGAATCATTTAGTTTGGAAAAGAAAAGACACTTAAGGTCTTTTGAGTCCAATCATTCATCTAACACAACTAAGTTCACCAAATCTGGTATATTGGCAAATCTACATGAAAATCTTCACACATAAAAAATTCAAACAGGGAAATCTGTGATCTACTGTTTGGCCTACCTCAGCAATAATAAGGACCCATTGCAGCTACAAGAAGCAGAAACTCCTGTTTGGTACTCAGTTTAATTAAGAGAACATGAGAAGATGGAGGTCATTTCTTCTCACAGATACCACTCTCTCACTGGAAATGACATTACTCCCAGCATTTCCAGCTTTTGTTATCATACATAAGATGCTGAAAGGAACTTAAAAAAATGCTCTCCAGGGTCAGACCATCAAGACCAGCTTTCTGTCTCTAACAATGATAATGGGAGAAGTTACACAGAGAGAATGAATGAGACAGGACATTTTCTGGGATCCATCTCCTTTGCCAGCATCCACAATTATTGTGTTACAGGTGTAAGAGAGCACATCTCTGCTCAGTGCTTTTAGTACCTATTTATGGACCTATTGCCAATGTATGAGTCCTAATCCCTTTTTGAATTGATTGATATTCTCTGCCTTTGCACAATCGCATGACAGCAAATTCCAGAAGCTAACAATTTATTTCCTTCTAACTGTTTCGAATTGGCCACCTGCTAGTTTCATTGAGCAGTTTCTACTCGTACTGCAGGATTTCATGGACAACAGCTCTGCATTCAGATTATTCATTTCTTCTCTAATTGTGTAGACCTCAGTTATAAACTATCACCCTCAGTTATCTTCACTCCAGACTGAAAAGCCAAGCATTCTCAGTTTCTCTTCATAATGTAGATTCTCCATCCACTTAATCATTTTAGTTTCCCTTACATGTGCTTCCTCTAATTCCATGATATTTTCCTTAAAACTCTGAGACCAGAATTGTCTGACCTTCAGCACTAAAAGGTTTTCTTTTATGAAGATTATTTCCAGAAAAGGAAGGAAAATTAGGAAACTGCTAAAAATAAAAGTATTTTTCAGTATCACAGTATCACAGTATCACAGTATCACAGTATGACAAGGTTGGAAAGGACCTCTGAGATCATCAAGTCCAACCTATAACCCAACACTAACACCAACCATCATCTAAACCATGGCACTCAGTGCCACATCCAATCTCCCCTTAAACACCTCCAGGGTCGGCGACTCCACCACCTCCCTGGGCAGTGCATTCCAATGGCCAATCACCCTTTCAGTAAAGAACTTCTTCCTCACATCAAGCCTAAACTTTCCCTGACGAAGCTTGAGTCCATGCCCTCTAGTTCTGTCACTGGTCACCTGAGAGAAGAGACCAACCCCTGACCGACTACAACCTCCTTTCAGGTAGTTGTAGAGAGCAATGAGGTCTCCCCTGAGCCTCCTCTTCTTTAGACTAAACAGCCCCAACTCCCTCAGTCGCTCCTCATAGGGCTTATGCTCCAGCCCCTTTAGCATCTTCGTTGCCCTCCTCTGAACACATTCCAGTATCCTGACATCTTTCCCAAACTGGGGGGCCCAGAACTGTACACAGTATTCCAGATGAGGTCTGACTAGTGCCGAGTACAGGGGGACGATAACTTCTCTGGTTCTGCTCACCACACTATTCCTGATGCAGGCCAGAATGCCATTGGCCTTCTTGGCCACCTGGGCACACTGCTGGCTCATGTTGAGCTTCCTGTCAACCAGCACTCCCAGGTCCCTTTCTGCCTCACTACTCTCCAGCCACTCTGTCCCCAGTCTATAGCTCTGCATGGGATTGTTGTGCCCAAAATGAAGTACCCGACATTTGGACTTATTAAACATCATCCCATTGGAATCGGCCCATCTCTCCAATCTGTCCAGGTCCCTCTGCAGGGCCATCCTACCCTCTAACAGATCAACCCTTCTTCCCAGTTTGGTATCATCAGCAAACTTGCTGATGATGGACTCAATCCCCTCATCCAGATCATCTATAAAGATATTAAACAGGACCGGACCCAACACCGATCCCTGGGGGACACCACTGGTGACCGGCCGCCAACTGGATGAGACACCGTTCACCACCACTCTCTGGGCTCGGCCATCCAGCCAATTCCTAACCCAGCACAGAGTGCTCTCATCTAAGCCACGGGCTGACAGCTTCCCTAGGAGTCTACTGTGGGGGACAGTGTCAAAGGCCTTGCTAAAGTCCAGGTATACCACATCCACAGCCTTCCTCTCATCCACCAGGCGAGTCACATGGTCATAAAAGGAGATCAGGTTGGTCAGGCAGGACCTGCCCCTCCTAAACCCATGCTGGCTGGGCCTGATCTCCTGACCGTTCTGCAGGTGCCGCATGATTTCACCCAGGATTATCTGCTCCATGATTTTACCTGGGACCGAGGTCAGGCTGACAGGTCTGTAATTACCTGGATCATCCTTACGGCCCTTCTTGTGGATGGGCGTCACATTGGCCAACTTCCAGTCTTCTGGGACCTCTCCAGTGAGCCAGGACTGCTGAAAGATGATGGAGAGCGGCTTAGCAAGCTCATCCGCCAGCTCTCTCAACACCCTAGGATGGATCCCATCCGGCATGTTAAAAATATTTTACTGTCATTTTTCTCTCCATCTTTAAAAATAATTCAAAAAGTTTTTACTCAATGGTGATCACTTATGCAGGAATTACTGTGAGACAGACCAAAGTCTCTTTGTACTCAAAATCCCAGACCTTGTTTAATTGCTTATTAAACAGAGGTGGGATCATGTTAACATCTCTGACTTACAGCATCCATTTACCATATTGAGATAACACATTCCACTTCAGAATGCCTGATGTGATGTTTATAAGTAAAAAAGATGAAATAAAATAAAAAGGAAGATGCTGATTTTAATTCCCTTAAACAGCACTCCGAAAATGTTAAGATAGAGATTTAATACCCTTCTTTGTTAATGAACTTTCATTAAGGTGTCCCAGTAAAAATGCTTTAGGTTTATTTAGAAGAAATGTAATCTCCTGTTAGAGCCATTTTCATGCTCCTCATTAAAGTACAACTGAGACAAAGAGCAGAGCCAGAAGTTCAGATACATTAAATGAAACTGGGGTTTCATAACCCTGAGGACTGTTCAGTTACAGGGCTAACAGGTAAAAGAAGAAATTACGCCTCCAGCACCACATATATCAAATATTGAAGAATCGAAACTATTTGATTAATTCAAACTGACTCCATTGATAGCTTTGAGTCACATTTTTTGGCAAATGACTTATTTCTTAATACCTCACTCAACTCTAATGATTCCTCTCTAGAAGTTTAAACTGCTGTGAGAAACGTGGTGAAATGTCTGTCTCCTGATATCTTTCAATCCAAACTAAGAACTTTGCAGTGAACTGAGCTTTAGAAATTTTCCAGTTAAATGCAGAGTGAAAGGAATGCCAGACCAATTGATTTCTTGGCTGCTTAGAGGGAGAAAGAAACAAGCTGAGGTCAAAGAAATCAGAAAAAAATGCAGAAGGAAGAAGGGTGGGATGGAGAGAAAAGAAAGGTCTTTAGTACATTGCCGTGTAAAACCTGAAATACAGCACAGGATTCCCTAGTATGCTTCATATCCTTTCTGATTAAAGAAATAATTATGAAATCTAGTGGTCAAGTGGTCATATATGCTTATGTTATAGGGCCAAGTACCACTATACTAGTCAATCCATATAATGTGTCAAAACTCACTATTTATATTATTTTAATGCTTCACTTGCTGAAAAGCTTCATTAGCTCTAAAGATTCCAGTCCTGCTAATGTTGATCAGAGTAGTCAGTAAGGTTCTAGCTTTCTTTGTTCATATCTTTGCTGCTTTACTACTTAGGGAATTGCATAAACAACTATAATAAAAGAATATCAAGTCAAATAGTCTGAGGCTAAAAAATGTAGTGGCTAAATTCAGCTCTGCAGTGTTAAACTGTCTGTATGTGTATATTTAGTTCCTGAGTACTTGATTAACTTTCTCACAGGACTTTGCCTGCCAATTTCATGAGCAGTATTGAACCTTTGCACTTAGTCCCTTTGAATGTATGCGTCATTGTAGAATCTTATATGAAATTAAAATATAAACTATGAAGGAATTCTGATCTGCATGTATTTAAACCCCATTTGAGGGAAAAATTCTTAAGTTTCTAGGGGTTTTATACATTTTAAATAATAATTATAAAATTTTAGAAGATTGTATTCATATACTCCTGGGGAAAATAATTACAGCTGTTACAAGGTGTTACTAAAATACGCAACTCAGGGGCAGATACAGCTTCAACCTACACTGAAGGCTACACACTCAGTGATATAACTGTACCGTGTGATGTTACAACAAGTGATCCTATGAATTAAAACACTTCTATTTTTTACCCCTGTAATTTTTATTAGCATAAAAGCATTATATTCAGTTTTGACTTAGCTCTTTGGTGATCCCACTGTAACAGAAAACACTGCATTAACAATAGCATATGGAAATGTAAGTTGTGTAAAATAAGGATTCTGAAAGTATTTAAAACAGCTAATTCAAAATAAATAATCATTCCTATAACATGATTAACGTCAACGAGAACATTTCAAAATTGTAACTTTTCCTTTTGACATTCAATTTACATGCAGCAAGATCCGAGAAAAGTCCTATTTTTGAGAAAAAGAGTGAACTTTTTTATATTAAAGTGGTAACTTCACTTTTGACTTTTTTAATGTCATTTCCACTGTCTTCTGCCGGGCTACTGTCTTTACGGTGAATCAGATACTGGTAAATTTGAGAGAATACAAATAGAAACATCTGCTAGAAAACATGATGACAATTGATCATAGAAAGAAAGACTAAAATAAGCTAAGAAACTGAGGAAACACTAAACAAGCATCAATGAAATATTAAACAGTAAGGATTTATCTTCTTCCTTCTAAAGGGCAATATACAACATAAAATATCTTCTGAATTAGTTTTTCATGGACAAATGGTACTAGTCAGTAACATGAAAATAGTCTTCCATTTAACCCTTTCAGAGTTAGAATTTCCATAAATTGATAATATTACTTACTTAGCATTTGATTCTGCAAGGTGCTAAGCACTGTGATCATTAGAGCACTTACAAGCATAGGTAATTTAAAGCATGTGAATAGCCCACAAGAAACCATCATCATGGTTTTCATAAGCATGTGATGAATCACTTTATTGAATCCAGTCAAGGATGTTCAGAACCTTGTACAATCAAGTTAAGGGCTTTATATGAAGTGAAAAGACAGTGAAGACACCCTAAAGAATTTATAACTATCAGTTTAAGCAATTTTAATGTTTTTATTCTAAACATTCCCTATGAATATCTGTGAGCACATTTTCTTCAATATATCTTCATCTTATTTTACTAATTCTTTGGTTACTTTAGTACTGTTACATATCTGACTTGCTCTATTTTTTATAGACCCATAAAGAAAAGTAGTTGGGTCTTATGGCAGTGCGCGGAGAGAAGGGGGAGCAGAGGAGGAGAGAGGATGGTGGTGATAAAATGTAATTCCTCTGAACACCTGCTGAGTTTAATTGCACTACAGCTGGTGCTGATTGTAAGTGGGTAAGGGAGGAGTAAAGGGGGGAGAGAGTTACTGACTGATTGGCTGTCGTTATATCCAGTTTTATTGTCTTTTTTTCTCCTTTCAGTATTATTCTTACAAGTTAAAAGAGACTCTGAGTCTGAGGGATTAGGGATCCAAACCAAAGAGGAATCTTATGATCTGTGAGCAGAATAAGATGTGGTGTTTCCTGGATGAAGACATCTGAAGAGAGCATATGTGAACCTCAAGAGCAAGGCTGATGATCCCAACAGACAAATTGCCACAGTATGCAGCATTCACAGGAATGAAAGGTTTATAGGTGAGATATTTAAAGAGGTCACCACGCCCAGAGCATGTGGGTCTGCAACGAAATAGAAGACAGCGCTTGAGATGAAGGAGCTGTGGTCATTCAAAAGGCATAGTAAACCATGCAGAGAAATTTTCAAGCAGGTTCTCATTCTGCAAGAACGTAAAGATAACAAAGTATGATGGGTTCATTAAAGTATAGCATCAGGCATAAGGAACTGTGGAACAAACCCTGGTTCACAAAATTAGTAGAAATAGGCACTGAAAAATGGACTGCCATAATCTGATAATTGCTGGGGACAAGCTGGTTTAATGTAGAGAAGCATGATGCACATAGTAGTGATTTAAACACTTTATTGTAGAACACATCAAAAGAGGTGACAGAACATTACATCTAGATAATTTGCTTAGAAAATAAAACAAGACATACTCCTAAACAACCAACACCCCCAAATTTTGTGTTAGTTTGTAAGCAGCTGCAAACATAAAAATTAGATCTAAAGTAGCAGGAAAACAGATTGTCAAGTATAATTCAGGACTCTGTGGAGTTATTACAGAACATGAATGATAACAGTGATGTTAAACAACCTTTTTAAAAGATTATGGAGTTATCACTCAATAATAACAGATGCAGAAGGGACAATTTAAATTTGAAACATTAAAATGCAGGATTTTCATTTGCAGAATGTGAAATATTAGTTAAGTATAAGTTCAATTTTTTTCAAAATGAAATTACTTCATATATGTATTTTTCTACCTAAATGACAAACCTTTTTCAGGAAATGTTTACTCAAATAAAAATTCTGGAATATGTGTCTAATTGTAAGTGCATATGAAATAAGGTCAGTAACAGCATGCAAGCTGGGAGAATACAAATGTTTGTGGTACGTCAAAATAAGAAAGCACATGGACATTTTGTACTGCTAGTGAATGACAGAATAAAAAGGGACATAGGAAAAAAGATGGGGTATTATTTGCCCACAATAAAGAGCTACAAAAAAATATCTACAATCATGGGCAAAGAGTGGTCTAGAGCTGGCTTTCTCGCCTCTGTAAAAATTATGCACAGAAGAGGGAGACCTTTGATTCCTGTTAAGCAGCCAGAAAAGACAGAGAGGAGAGAACTACTTAGCTGTTATGTTTTGCTTTCTAAAATTCATCCTATTGCACAATTTTTCAGGACAAGATACTTCACTGCTGGTCTGCCACAGAATCATAGAGTCACAGTATCTTCGAATCATGAAATGGTTTGGGACCATAATTATCTAATTACAAGCCCCCTGCCACGGGCAGGAACATTTTTCACTAGACCAGGTTGCTCAAAGCCCTGTCCAGTCTGACCTTGAACGCTTATAGGGATGAGCCATCCACAAATTCTCTGAGCAACTTATTCCCGTGTTCCACTACCCTCATCATAAGGAATTTATTCCTTATATCTCATCTATCTTTTGGTATGACTGTTACCTCTTGTCCTAGTGCTATAGCCTGTGGTAAAAACTCTCTCACCATCCTTCTTATAAGCTCTCATTAAGTACTGAAAGTCCACAATAAGGTATTCTGAAGCCACCTCTTCTCCAAGCTAAATAACCTCAACTCTCTCAGCCTTTCTTCACAGGAGAGGTGTGCCAACCCTCTCATTGTTTTCATGGACCTCCTCCAGACCTGCTTTAAGGGAACCATCTCAACGTTGTACTGGGGACCCCACAAGTGGACACAGTACTCTAGGCCGGGTCTCACAAAAGCAGAGTAGAAGGAAGAATTATTTCTCTCCACCTGCTGGCCACGCTTCTTTTTATGCAGCCCAGGGTACAATTGGCTTTCTGGGCTGCAAGTGCACGCTGTCAGCTAATACCCAGCTTTTCATCCACTGGCATCCCCAAGTCCTTCTCTGCAGGGTTGCTCTTAATCAGTTCATCTCACTGTTTGTACTGTTACTGGTGATTGCCCTGACCCAGGAGCAAGATGGTGCGCTTGGCCTTGTTGAATTTGGCCTTATTGCACATGTCCCTGTCCTCACAGTGGAATAGTTTCTCAGGTACCTCTACTGTTCTCCCCTTGTCCATAAATTAGGACATTTTAACATGGAAAACAATGGACTGATCAGATGTGAATCAACTTTGGTAAACCATGCTGACTCTTCCTAGTCTCCTTCTCCTCCTTTGTGTGCCCAGAAATGTGGTACAAGAGTTATTCCATGATATTATTAGAAATTGAAATGAAGTTGAAACAGCCTGTGGTTCCCTCGATATTTTTAATGGTCTTTTTTGAAGACAGGTGGAACATACACTTTCTTCCAGTCATTGTATATTTCCCATAACATACGTGACTTCCAAGATGACAGAGAATGACTTTAAAAGGACATCATCCACTTCTATTAACATCCTTGGATTCAGCCCATCTGGTCGCATGGACTTGTATGGGTTAAGTTGTCTCCAGCTATCTCTACTTCAGTCCTCATCCACTGCTGGGAGTTATTCTCCTTGAACTCTTTTAGTAAGCACAAAGACCTGGAGACTGAGACAAAGAAAATATTGAGTACCTAAGCCTTATATGTCCGCCATTGCTACATCACCCACTCCATTCAGCAATGGATCTTCATTCTCCTTGTTCAACCTTTTACAATTAACGTAGTATTAGAAGTCTTTCGTGTTGCCCTTGATGTCTCTCATAAGTTTGAATTCCATTTGAGTGCTGACTTTCCCAACACTATCCCCATACTCCATGTGTAATGTTTTTAGACTCCTCCTTTGTATCCCTTCCTTGTTTCCATCCCTGTACTGCCTTTATGCATTGGAGCTCTGTCAGGAGATTTTGGCTTAGCCAAGTAGGTCCCCTGTTACATCCACAGGTCTTTCTGAGTATCAGGACTGTTATCATACTTGAGGATGATGTATTCTTGTAAAGACTTTCCAGCTTTCCTGAGTTCTGTTACCTTTCAGAACTGCCTTCAATAACATTGTTCCTACCAATTCTCTGCATAAGATGAAGCTTTTAATAGCAAACATCTATCCTTGGAGGATATAAATGGCATAGATTGTCACCAAGGAAGCCTATACCTCTAAACTACACGTTGCTTAATTCTAAAATTACTACGCTTTAAATGTGTGCATGCAATAAATTTTAACAATATGAATATTACTTATAGCTATTATTTTTGACCCAAGCAAGCGAAAATTAATCCTCTTACACATAGACATTTATGATGGAGACATCTAAATCTGAACTAGTCACCTACACTCTCTGTGTGGTCAGTGAAGAATATCTCCAAAAGATAAATTCTTACTCTAGAGAAGGCAGCTAAAACCCACCAGAATTATATCGTGTACTATCTCTCATTTGCCTTTTTCCTCATCATCTTTGAGTTGGACACCTACATCAGACATAGATACCTACTTGGTAAGTGAGATGACCCATCATAAAAGGTTATACACTTTTATAAAATACAAGAGAAATAATTTGTGTTTTGCAAGAAATTATTCATAAATATGTTATATGCACATTTCCTCTTTATCAGGTCACTGTTTTTCTGAAACTATTGCAAATTCTATTTTTACTGTTTCTTCTTTTTCCTACATTTGCTAGTGACATACAACTGGAGTTTCATCCCTTAAGTAACCCATATTTTTGCAGACGTTTCTTCCTGAAAATTAACTAGGCATTAACTTAACCACATACTATTAATTAATTTTATCATTCTGCTAATCTATTCTTAAAACTTTACTGACAATGTTAGCAGCCTTCCAGTACCTGAAGGGGACTTACAAGAAAGCTCAGGAAGTACTTTTACAAGGGCAAGTAGTTATAGGATGAGGGAGGATGGCTTTAAATTGGAAGGAAAAGATTTTGATTAGACATTAGGAAGAAATTCTTCATGATGAGAGTGATAAGGCACTGGAACAAGTTGCCCAGGGAAGCTGTGGATGCCCTCTCCCTAGAAGTGTTCATGGCCGTGTTGGACAGGGCCTTGAGCAGCATGGGGGTTGAAACTACATGATCTTTAAGGTCTCTTCCAACCCAAACCATTCTATGAGTCTATTATTCTATGATAAAAGAAGCTAAATTATTAATGTATTATTAATTTATAACAAGGGTACTTAACATTAAACATTAACAACTTTTTAGGTGTTTATTTTTAGAAATAAAATGGAAATATATTTTTACTTCTTGAATTACCTTGATATAAGAAAGACAAATAAATGTGGGAAATGGTAGCTCCCAGTTTGTTCTGGGGAACTGAATTCTTTTTAGCAAGGAGAATTTACCAAGCATAGCAGAATCAGAAATAGAGTCTAATGAAATCTTGAGGCTCAATGTAAGCTAATGGTAGCTGAAAATGACATGGTTATATCTCAAAAGGATAGCATTGGGCTTAGCCTACATGTCAGAAGTTTGACAAGCAGGTATCATACAGATATATCTCAGTCATCTCCAGTGAAAAAATAAATGATGCGCATTGTCAAGAAGGTCTTTCATCTTTCCTTGGCAATTAAAGGGTCCCAATGTCTACTCTGTTGTTCCATTCACTTTCTCCTTTCTCCCATCTACTGTCTAAGCACTTGTTGTTCCATTCTTACTCAATAAAATGATGAAGTGAAGATAAGAAAGGAGGAAGAAAACAGTTAAGTCTTCTTCACTGCAGTGATACTGACCCATTATTTGACACAGAGAGGAAAAAAGAAAATATGAATAGTTATGTTCCAGAATGCTTATAATCTTGTTATATTGAATTGTTGGCCTACTCATGCTCAGGCATGGTAACTCTGTACACTGACTTTGGCAATAACATTCTGATTCATAACCTAATCCTCACCAACATTTCCACCCTAGGTAGTTGAGGTATGTAAACGATGGTGATTAATCAGCTGTAAGGTTGCTATCAGATAGAAGATTAAGTTTAAAAACACAATAAGATGATGTGGAAAGGAAGCAAGACTGGGAAAGGGAAATAACCAGAAGGAATAAGGGAGGCACTGAAACGAGAACCGCCAAAACCAGAAAGCTGACAATACCAGTCAGCTGTTCGAAACAACTATCAGCTTGCTTCTACTATCAGTCTCCCAGTGAGATCTTGTGTGCCTGGAGCTGTGTGAAATCAGAGGCACATTGCCAGGATGGCAAGAAACTGCCTCCGTGCAGACTCCCACATCAGTTTAATGTTTCCTTTTCTTGTTGTGTTACAAGGGAATAGGTAGCTATGATAGTGGATTAGTGCCAAAGTCAAGGTGCATGCATCATCCTGGAAAACTGTGATTCATTATAGCTGGGAGCAGGATGCACATTAGATGAGCAGCATTATTTCTAGACAGAGCTACTCACTGGCTGATAATGAGAACAGCACCCTACGGGAACCCAGCTGCTTTGATTTTTCCAGTTTCTGCACCAGCCTGATTCCTTCCTACACTGCTAACTCTGGGCACAGAAGAGACGATTCTTGCTTCCATAACTTCATGCTTGATTTAATCCACAAACTGAAGTGGCCCAAGGCCCTCCCAGTGTAGGTTACTAACTGTACTTGCAATTACACGCAACATGTTTCAGTGCTTCAGTTTCCTCAACAGTAGGGAAAGGAAACCTCCATAGAGCCCATCAGCTCAAGCAAGACCATCATGTAGATAAACATATTCTCACTGAAAAATATAAGCAAGGCACATAGTCCTACAAACACACAAGCCTTAGAGTAAACAGAATGTAAACAGATGCCTGCCTATTTACCTTTACAAGAAAGGTTTCCCAGCATAAACTCTTGCCAGTAAACAGGAAAATATAGTTTCTTTACACCTAGTAGTCAAGGCCTGAAAGTATCATGAGTGTCCCAGCAGCCTAGACTGCTGTGAAAGACTCTCCAATTCTGTTATCTACATTTCAAACAAGTTTCCCATGTTCCTTTTCAAATGCATAACAGGAAACAACGGACAATTAAAAGTGAGTAAATCTTACGTGCATATGGCCATCAGTTAATTTCAGCTGATCAAAGACTTATTCTGTAGCTATTTTGAAGCTGCTCAGGTCATAATTTAAGAGTTTTTCTTCTATGATCCCGTATAAGGTTTAACTGGTCATAATGGCAAATTATAAACAACAATAATTCTCATTTTTAATTATATTACCATGTCAGCTAGTCTTTAATCATCAATGGAAACACTTAGTAATTACTAAACTTCCTGGAGCATATTTTGCCAGAGTGGCCCACTTTAAAGTTGGTGTTCCATTAAAATTCCCTGGGTGTGGAGTTCATTGATAACTGTACTCTGCAGCCTGAGAAGGAGAGAGAATAGTAAACAAGAGATGTGACATATCTCATTCAATTGGAGACACCATATTTCCAAAGCCATGAGGGCTTAAAATCTTATGATGATAACAAGCTTGGTTTTAAGTTCAATGTTCAGAATCTTCTTTGTGGATATACCTTGTCAACATGGTTGAGTCAACCTAGTTATGGTTTTATACTATACCGTTTTCCAGATTTTTAACCAAAAAATCTTGAACTCAAAATACTCCAGAGCCAGCATTCCTTGCTCGCTGCATGAATACTTTTTCAATACAGAGCACTTCATCAGCTCTCCATTGATAAACAATGGACAATTATTCATGTCCATAAAACAAGATTGGCTTATGGGAATACTTTGCTGTTACTCCTACAGATTTCACACATTGATATAGTTGAAGACTTCAGTGAGGTACTTATCTTTTTTCCTTCAGTGATGCTGAGATACAAAGTATTTGCAATGCCATTTGTATCGTTAAAAAATTCTTTAATTTCCTTCCAGGGAAGAAAATATTAAGGTAACTTCGTGATTTTCGGTAGCTGGATCCTGAAAGTTTAAAAAAAACACAGGAAAGGACTGTTGGACACAAAAATTGCATTTTATTTTCAGAACTCGAGATGCTGAAATGCAAAAA
Source organism: Dromococcyx pavoninus (assembly GCA_033558185.1). NCBI lineage: Eukaryota > Metazoa > Chordata > Aves > Cuculiformes > Neomorphidae > Dromococcyx > Dromococcyx pavoninus. The sequence goes on from JAUMJL010000025.1 coordinate 3,505,169, forward strand.
GTCTTGGTTGAATGAAAAAATAGAACTGATTACTCTTAACTCTTTTCAGGCTCTGAAGAATCCATGCTTGGATTCTTGGTTATTGATTGAATAATATGTAAATACCATGGAGACTGTAAAGAACTGTAAATACAGAACTGGAACTGTATTTGAACCTACAGGCAAATGTACACACAGTGGGCACCAGTGTAAGGTAAATCAGTAGACACAGGCTTTAATACCCTTTCTGAAGTTATCTATGGTATTCCGCATACCACTCACCATATATTCAGTTGTCATTAAATGTGAGATTTTCTAAGAAACTGAAGGGTGTTTTCTTTGAAAAGACAACTGGGAACAATTACTGCCCAATTATTAGGATTTTGCATACAATAGCTGCAAGAATTTATCTTCACAGATCTTTCTGAAAGGAAATAAATTCTGTCTGTGATTCATCAAAGAGTTAAGCTGCAGCAGAGAGAGAAAGGCACATGAAATATCTTCACAAATTGTGGCCTCAGTATTTTTCTCTATGATACTGTGGCACATTATCTTCTTTTAGGTTCTTGAAGGGTTAATTTTCTCTTTTTTTTTCTTCTGATGTGAAGTGGCTATAAAATGGGATTTTGCAGCAAAAGAAGGAAAAGGGAAATTGAGTGAAAGAACAGCTATCTACACAGTCTTTGAAGACTGCTTTCATCATGGAACTTGGGAAGGTTTTATTATTTTTCTTTTCCTTTATTTTTTTCTGCTTCTGCTGCCTTAAACATAAGATTTTTCAGAACTGAACATACCTTACTGTAGGTTTCTGCAGTTGTGTTTCTGATCCCAATTCTAAGATCGTTAAGTGCTCACCAAACCACTTTCAATCATTTATCAGCAGTCCTATCTGAGGACGTCCCATTTGACTGGAGGCTGGCAAATGTGACACCAATCTACAAGAAGGGTCAGAAGGAGGATCCGGGGAACTATAGGCCTGTAAGCCTGACCTTGGTGACAGAGAAGGTTATGAAGCAGATCATCTAAGTGACATCACATGGCACACAGGGGATAATCAGGTGATCAGGTCCAGTCAGCATGGATTTATGAAGGGCAGGTCCTGTCTGACTAACCTGATCTCTTTCTATGACAAGGTGACCTGCTTAGTGGATGAGAGAAAGGCTGTGGATGTTGTTTATCTAGCATTTCATAAACACTTTGACATCAATTTCCATTTCTGGAAAAACTGGTAGCTCATGGTTTAGACAGGACTATTCTTTACTGTGTGAAAAACTGGCTGGGTGGCCAAGCCCAGAGAGTTGTGATGAGTTGAGACAAATCCAGCTGGTGGTTGGCCACAAGTGGTCTTCCCCAGAGCTACATGTTGAGGATAGTTCTGTTTAATAGCTTTCTCAACAATCTGGATGAACGGATTGAGTGCACCCTCAGGAAGTTTGCAGTTTCCTTACCAAGCTGTAAGGAAGCATTGGTCGTTTGAGGGAAGGACAGATCTAAAGAGCGATCTGGACAGGTTGGATCAATGGGCCAAGGACAATTGTACGAGGTTTAATAAGGCTAAGTTTTCACTCACAATAGCTGGCTGAATATGAGCCAGCAGTATTCCCATGTGGAACAGCATCCTGGCTTGTACTAGTAGTGTGACCAACAAGAAAAGAGAAGTGATTGTCACCTGTCCTCAACCCAGGTGAGGCTGCATCTTGAATACTGTGTTCAATTTTGGGCCCCTTACTAAAAGAATGATGTTTTGCTCCTGAACTGTGTCCAAAGAAGGGGAATGAAGGTGGTGAAGTGTCAGGAACACAAGTCTGAAGGAGCCTCAAGTTGTGCCAGGGGAGGTTTAGAATAGATTTGAGGAAAAATTTCTTCACAAAAACGGTTATCAAGAATTGGACGAGACCGCCTAGAGAAATGGTTGAGTCACCATCCTTGGAGGCATTTAAAAGCTGTGTAGATGTGGCACTTAGAGACATGGTTTAGGGGTGGACATGTTAGTGTTAGGTTAACAGTTGGACTTGATGATCTTAAAGGTCTTCTCCAACCTAAACAATTCTGTCTGTGATTCTGTAATCAGTTCAAGATTTTCTTTTGCTACTTTAAAAAAGTCTGCCAGAAGTTAGCTCTCGAAACATAATGAAGAGAAAACATACATAAGGGGTTTATATATTTGATATCTCTATTGCCACGTGTTTTTTAAATAAGTTTAAAGTTATTTTTAAATAAGTATAAATTATTTTTAAATATGTCATAAATGATAGCTTTGCTGCATATTTGTGTATTAATCATGTATAAAAGTTTAAAACATTTTAACAATGGAAGTCTTCAATGTAAAATGCTTAAAGTAGAGTCATATATACCTTTTATGAAATGCCTCTAAAAAATATGTAGGCTTGACAAGCTGAGCATTGTCAGCGAAGAGTACTGGATGAGTTAATCCACACTGTGTTCTGAGTGCGGAATTTCTCCGTCTCCTCTCTATTCTAGTAGTAGAGATTTTTAAACAGTACAGAAAAGATAACTAATTAAATACATATTTGATCTTTAAATAGTTACGAATTTCCATTTTTTCATGTGTTATATGATGATATTTAATATTTTATTTCTTCTTTTTTCATATTTTCCTCTCTCATAAACACTTTCCTTAATTTGTTTGTATTTATGTTCTTTCAGTCTCACACACTCTGTTGGTTTGTCCCTGGCAACATATCACAACCCTTGCAATCTTCCAAAATAAATGGAGATGTTGAGATCCTGTTTGTCTTCTCCCTGTATACCCAATAAAAAATTCTAGAGCTTGGTTTTAAAAGAAACTCAAGCGGAAGTTTCAAGGTGAAGTCATTCTCCTGGTAAAATTGGTTAGAGATTTTTCACTTCTTCTGGGGGTCATTAGTTTAGTTTTATGCTTATAATATGTATGTTCATTTCAGTTATGGTTCTTTACAAGAGAGATATGAACAGTACATGGGCTATTTCTTGTTTAGTTGCTATAAGGAAAGGGTCTTGGTCTATGCATAGATTACATATGAGACATCTTCATTTAAATAACAGTACCCTATGAAAGCAAATTCAGGTTCCCTTAAAAATATTATTGAATAATTTGTATCTTGTACATAAAATTTGCTTTTATTTTTCATATAGCCTATCAGTTTGTTTTCAAACAAAATGCTCATTCTATGCTTTATTTTATTACCTCCATGTACAGTTCTCATTATCCTGATTAGCAGCTTTTCAACTTGGTTCTCATGAGTGTTTTTCTGTAGCAGAAGAGACAGCATAAAATTACAAAACTCTGCCCTGAGTGATTGTATCTTCTTCCCAGTCTGATGCCCTACATTCTCAAAAGTAAACAAAACACAAATTGAATCTTAACTGTATTATACATTTCTGTATTCTTACAAGGTCAGACCACTTACACTGAAGTTGTGTTCACTGAGAAATAATTAAGCACTCCGTCTCTCATAACAAAATATTCACCCATGAAAGTACAGGTATAGCAGCGTAAGAGTATACTTAATAAACCACCTTTAAAAACAAGATTTTTACTTATCAATACCTAACTGTTGCACAAAATATTTCCTGCATCAAGGTCTCTTGCCAGGGTAATGAGATGCTCCATCATGAGGTTATATATAATTCTGTCAAAATAATCTTAGAAAGTATATAATTTTGAATCACTGTTGGAAGCAGAGACATGAGCAACTGCAAATGTATTCTTCTAAACTGGGAATGTAATATAGAATTAAATGTAAATGACTATGTTAATGCAACATTATGATTGAGATATGACACAAACAAATGTCATATAATTCAAAGTATGGTTCCCATAGAAACCGTAATTCTGCTGCTTTGCACTTTCTGTACGTATTATAATGTATTTCTAAGCCATATACTGTGCAGTGTCAACTTCACTATATTTTTGTATATTTGCACTGAATGATGGTTGTTCTGGGAACCAAAACTGAGTTTTCTATTTTTGTTAATGTAAAATCTCCACAATAACATTGCAATATTTTTAAAAATACATTTAATTTCCTTTGGTTTTGCTGTTTTTTTAAAGAAGACAGTATATTATTTCAGCATATCTGGCTTGCTAAAAATCACTGGTTTTGCAGATAAGTAAGTATTTGAGCTACAATCTGAGCCATGAATTTATTTCACTATATTTTAGTCAGCTTGAGGATTTTGGGGTTTTTGTCACTTTTGGGTTTTACCTTCCCAATTTCTCAGCTTGAGCCTTTGTTTTAAACCAAGAAGACAGAGATCTTAACAAAAACTTAAAAAAAAAATAAAGAAAAAACCCTTATATTCTGGGTCTCTATTTCCACCATGTTAACCTACACATAAGGAAGGATCAGCAGGAACTCAGTAGGCTATCTACTCAGGCCATGACACCAATTTAAATTTGACAGGCTCGTTAAGGTGCAAATTTTGGGCTGAGTGCCTAATTAACATTCACACATTCAAATGAATAACATATATGTCTTGAATTGACCAGTTTCTTTATTTTTACAAATTTGTTTCAATATATATCTCCATATATACATTAACACAGGAGACATACTAACCATAGCATACATTAAAATTGGTGCTTGCTAGTACCAAGTTAGACTTCACACACTGGCGTGCTAAGGCTCAGATCAACAGTTTTAAACAAGTATTTTTTTCTCAGAAACTCTTTGTTAAAATATAGACTTCCACCATCACAAGAAAGAAGCAATTTAAGTAATTTTTGAAATTCCAAGAAAGACACATGCACAAAGTATCTTAAAAGATGAAGGGGAAAAAGAGAATGATTATTTCAACTTTTTCAGACCTTTATATTTTCCAGGTAATGCAGGGGTTTACAATTCATGAAAAATTATTTTTTTTTTTTGCCTCTATTAAAATTTTGAATCACTAACTTTTATCGGTATTTATTTCTATATAACTGGGGAATGCCTATGCTTTGCATTTATTTCTTCAACTGCTTTGAAACCGAATGTACCTAACTGAAATTAAGGCAAGTTTTCAAAAAATTGTAAATAAGAGCTTTCAGTATTTTTTCCGTGTATATGTCTATTACGTCTTGATATACACACAGTCTTACAATTTTTTTCCTAACATATACTCATGAAGACTATAATCCTGTTTGATTTCATTTTGTTGAAATCTTTGGGATGCAAGCTCATGCTAATGATGTTTTATAAGTAGAGAAGCTCACACCAGACAATATTTGTCCTGGAGTCCTCCCCTAAAATGTTCTGAAATGCTTATTCCTGTTTTTCTTTTTCAGGGCTTACCTATGAATAAAGCTAGAGAGAGAAAAAAAAAAAGTCTTTCACAAACTGCTAACTCATGATTTACAATGTACTGATGAGAAAATGTAACTCAGTGTGAGGTGTAAGTAGTGAATACATAGTAAAGTACAGATAAGCTAAATCAAAAGATTTTGAAGACTGTAACAACACCTATGTTTGAAAAGAGATTACTGAGATACTGTGAATGTCACTTTGGTTTATCCAATTTGAGATTCTGAGCATTGTTTTAATAATTCTGCTCTGAACAGCTTTTCAAGTCTAATAAAATTTCCTATGCTTTACTTCTAATTGTTGCCCATGGCAGACCTTGAATAACACTTCTAAAAGCAATGAACGAGATATTATGTATGATCTAAATGAAGAATTACATTCAATTGAAAGCACACCTAACTTTCAGTACTAAACATAGTGATGGATTTTTCTAAACTGATAGAATTATATTGTATGTTCTAGCATCTTTGATTAAATACACCGACTGAGCTAAGATACTATAAAAATATGTATTTTTGTTTTCACTATGTAAGTTTTCAGTAGTGTTCCAAGATTGATTTCAGTCTATTAATATGCTCTGTCTCAAAGGGATTTTTTGGTATCTTTAGTGAAGAGATGCTGTTCTTTTGTAATGTTTACATACATTTGTTCTTGTCTTCTTTCTTTTATTTTCTCTATATTTCCTATTGAAGCACAAGTCAGCAAAAGGAGTGCCTACTTATAACACGTAGAGTATTGGGACAGATTTAGCAACTGTTCTTGCCTAGAATTCCAAATTTTAATTTTTTTGTGTAACAAATGGGAAAAAAAAAATCTATTTTGAAAAGGGAAAAAATAATTAAGACTTCCCATAATACAGGTGAAATAGTATCTTGTCTGAATATCTTTTATCCACTATATAACTAATGATTACATTATAATTCCTACCTAACACCAGTACCATTAGAACCAAAGATTATATGACCAAAAAGCAAGCTCTGGTCAAACAGAGAAATTCCTGTGCATAAAGTCAAACCTCATAAATCACAAAGAATGTTGTATCTAGTGGTACCCATTCTAACACTATTTCCATACACACCTTGTAAGATCAAAACTAAAACAGACTTCAAAATTTAATCCTTGCAAAATAAATATGAAACTAAAACGTGGTGTAATGCTTGGATTTACACCAATACCAAATTTGAGTAGTAATAATTCAAACCCATACATCTGAATGCACCATAGCGTTTTATAACATTGATTGAAGAAACCAGAAAATACACATTAAAAATATAGGCAAAATATAGCATAAAAAATAATGCAATACAAATATGAAAATATAAAGTATATATAAAAACAGACACAACATTTTAAAATCATTTAAATTAATGTAAATGAGATATTGGTATCAATGAGCTTTTAAGAATGAATGAGCTGTTCAGGACATTCAAACACAAATGCACCTTGTGTATTATATAAAGCTTCAATTTTGCTATTTTCTAAACACAGAAAAATGTATCCCCCCCATTCAGAATATTGAATGTGTTATGAAAAGTGAAAGGTCATTTGTAACTGTCCAAAGGATTGATGGAGTTGAGATACCTCCTTGACCTTCACCCTGCACTCATAAAGAACAGTCTCGGATGACAGAGCATCAGGCAAGTTTTCAGAAAATGTCTTTTCTTATTTTATATTGCATAGCAGGCTTGTTACCTGATATTTTTCATAATTGTATGTCAAGATTTAATTACTTCATGTCTTCCCTCATTAAAAGTAAACTGTCATCTAATACCACTCAGTTGTGTTTGTGATATGCACTAATTCAAGCATTTCTGTCCGCTTTTTGCCATTGTTTTCCATCATAGTTTCTACAATAATTGCTTTGGAGGCCTACACAAACAATGTTAAGGTCAAGTCTTACAAATACAAAAATTCTTTTCCAATTACTGATTGTCAGTTAAAGAAGCACATTATAAAAACTAGTTCAGAGGAGTTCTTTTTTTTTCATATTATAATCTTCACATGATGCATGTGGGAACGCAAGTTTAAGATGTTAAAACAACAAACTTCAACAAGACTTGTGAAAACATGAAAGATGCCACATTTCAATTCTTCTACCACATTTTCAATCAAGTAGTGTGCTTAGGAAATTGTGTACAAAATATATTAACTATGTGCTGAAAGTAAAATAAAATTTTCTCAAAGGTAAATCTTTTTTTTTATTATATTGTTTCATTCTACCAACAGGGAGAGTCAAGGACATATAGCTTAATGGTCCACTTACTAAGAAACAAGAAGACAAAGAATTCATTTATCAAGCTTGAGTATAAAGTGTCACTCTCTCTACTTCCCTGTAGAAAGCATGAGAGTACCAGGCACCAAAGAGTGAAATGAGAAGAAAGATGCAAAGAAAAAGAAATATCTTTGCTGAAAAGGTTGGAGATACGTTGGGGTAAAAGAAATAATGACCAAAAAAATCGAGAGTGGCTATTTTTCCTTCGTTAATTATTCTCTTACCAACATGAAGATAGTATATTGTCTAAAAGTAAAAATTTCTTAATGCTGTTTTGGAGAACCCAAACAAATCTTCACTGAAAAGTCAGAGATTTAGTTTGCATTTGGCATGTTACTTGCTTTACAAATATAAGTGACAACTACTGTACTGTTACCTTGTGGCAGAGGTAGTTTAGATCCAGAGATAGGAAATAAGGACCATGGTAATCAGGTTGATCTTGACCAAGCTTACTCTAAATTTTCAAATGCTTTTTCCATCTCAAAATGCTTCCTTGATGGTGTCATAAAAACATCTGTGAGCCTGTCATAAGCAGGCACCTGTTTTCAGAAAATCCCCCAAACCCTGTCTGATGTAATTTTTTACTTTCTTGTACATGGACTACAATACCAAGACAACAAACTAAGAAAAGCAACTTTACCATTTGGATTTTGTTTGTTTATTTGTTAGTTTTGTTGTATTTAAAACACATTACTATCTGATTTCTTTGACCATTCTTCCACACTGTGAGAAACATAGATTAATTCCTCTTTTCCCTCGAGAAATTCAAACCAATTTCTCCTGTCTCCCATCTTTAACTACCAACGAATAAATTCTGGAGTACAAAACAGTGAAGACTGTCTTGGTTTACAAGTTCCTTCTGAATTACATTCCAGCAAAACCCTCTCAAATACTTGTTATAATTCTCAGAATATTTTGAAAAATGTTTTAAAAGAAATTATGCAAGGCTAAAAAGAGGTCCTTTTTTTTTTCAGGAATACATAGGATTGTAAACCATTCAGATTGTTTTTTTTCCATAATAGCTCAGCTGTCAGAACACTAAAAAGGAACAGGATATGGAAGCCATTGAAGTATTTCAGTCAGTGAAAGGAAAAACCATCTTGAATCCCCAAATTAACAAAGAAGTAGAAATCACTGGGGGAGGGAGGGGAGTAGTCAAGAATAAATATTATTTTTTTTCTTATCTATGGGCAAATGCTTTGATTTAAAGAACAGCCGATATTTTATTATCTTTTGTCATTGACAGTGAAGTCACAGTTAATATGTTTCACAGATTGCAATAAACCCCTTGATAAACTGTGTGCTATCTGTCAGATATGTAATTTTAAGGTCTAATAATATGCAATATGTTTACATAGGTTATTGAAGTGCGGTTCTTTCCCAGAACAGATATTTATTAAAAAAGCTATAAGGGTAGCATCTCAAAACGAATAGAATTTAATATGTTTATTTAAATATATACATAAATGTTAGAAGATATATTTATACAGCACATGCAGCAAAATATGCCTCTGTAATGTAAGAAAATTTTTTTGGAGATTGCCATTACTGCAAGATTATAAGAACATATGACGCTACCAGAACTGATCTAAAACTTGTTGAAGTCAAAGGAGGTCTTGAAGAGTCCTGTGCCGTGTAATTCATTGAAAAAATATTTAGTTGGAACATATGTGTGGGTCAGTCTATATGCAGAGGACATGTAACATATGATTTTGTTCTTCTGGTTCTTCTGATCAACTTAATTTCTTCTGCATTTTTAGTTCTTACTTTTAGACAGATCACAGATACCTAGAGTTGAGAAGATGTACATTTAGAGTAGAATTTAGTGTCTGAGTCCTTCCATTCCATGAAAGATTATAGCAGGATTTAGTGTGAGACTGTGACTTTTCTATCTTTTGTTAAGGTACTTGTAAATATTAAATGGATATTTATATGTTACTATGCCTTTTATTGCACTACAGAGATAAACAACACGACAGTAAAATGGTAAACAGAATTTTCTAATTTCCTCTAACTGTTGTTTCCTATACTTTTACAGTTTTGTATTTTCATAGAATCATAGAATATCTTGGGTTGGAAGGGACCTTAAAGATCATTCAGTTTCACCTGTTCACCTGCTTGCCATGGGCAGGGGATCAGGTTGCTCAAAGCCCCATCTAACACGGCCCTGAACACCTCCAGGGAGGGGGCATCCACAGCCTCCCTGGGCAACCTGTGCCAGTATCTCCCTACCCTCATTGTGAAGAATTTCTTCCTAATGTCTAATCAAAATCTTTCCCTTACAATTTAAAGCCACCCTCCCTCATCCTATAACTACTTGCCCTTGTAAAAGTAGTTTCTGAGCTTCTCTCTTTCACTTTAAAGCCTTTCCCCCTCATTCTATCACTACTTGCCCTCATAAAAAGTCCGTCCCCAGCTTTTCTGTAGCCCCTTCAGGTAGTAGAAGGTTGCTATGAGGTCCCCCAGAAACCTTCTCTTCTCCAGGCTAAACAAGCCCAACTCTCTCAGCTGGTCCTCGTAGCAGAGGTGCTCCAGCTTTCTGATCATCTTCATAGCCCTCCTCTGGACTCATTGCAACAGTTCCATATTCTTCTTAAGTTGGGGACTTTAGAACCAGTTAGGTGGGGGTCTCAGAAGAGTGGAATAGAGGGGAAGAATTCCCTCTCTCGCCCTGCTGGCCACACTTCGTTTGATGCAGCCCAGGATGTGGTTGGCCTTCTGGGCTGTGAGTGCACATTGCCAGCTCATGTTGAGCTTCTCATCAATCTGATCTCTCTTCAGGAGAACAGTTTCTTCTGCAATACCACCCTTAATCATCTTGTTTTACTCCTAAACAATCAAAAGTACATCTGGATTTCTGAACTACATCTGCTGACTATTTATGTTATGATGCAGAAAATATACCTTATTTTATTGTTTAAGATTATATTTACATCATTTCTAGATTGCAGCATCACCTGAATTTCACTGTTAAATTCAGTTTTCAGAGTCGTGAGCAATACCTCATGGGTTTACATAAGTCTTATAAGGACATGATGTAACGCATCCTTATTACCCTGTTTGCAGAGTTTCCATACCTAACATATTAGCCATAAAATTAATTACTTCTATACTCCATTAAGGAATTATTTTGTCTTAGTGTTAACCATTGCACTTCTATTTAACTCATAGATTTTAAGAGGAATTGTAACAGTAAGCATATCAGCCAATTCTGTATAGCAGTGTTGGCAAACAATCACAACAGAAGTACATTAATCCTGTGCTGAAAGATTTATCTCTAGGCACAAGAGGGTAGCTCAGTTGCTTTGACCACTTTTCTCTCTGAAATGATCAGCAAGGATGTCAATTAGAAACACTTTATCATGGTGGTTTAAATTGTAATGTTTACACCTTCCTAGCAGAAATTGGACTGAAACCTTTTCTCTTTTCTTACAATTGCTCATTTGTATCCATATCAAGATCAAAATATTTAGATAGGTACTTGGTTCATCTGATTCAGAATCCCACATCAACTTGTGTTGAATACTTCAAAAATGTGTGCAAAAACATTTAAAGATGCAAACAACTGTGAAATGTTTCCATTAAATCTCAAAGGAAGTTTAAAATATTGGCTCATCCTACGAATTCAAACAGCATATAGTTCATTCTTATACAGTACAACAATGTGAGAAAATGGAAAAGACATAGATCCAAGTACATTTTTCAATACGTGCCATCATACACACTCTCTTACGTAGGTAATATCTCCCCAGATCAAGTGGAAAACGATGCCCTCGTTTTTAACAGCCTGTCTAGCTCTTTAGGTAAAAGAAATCATCAAAAGAAACCAATTAAACAAACTCATATTGTGGTAGAAACCATGATGGGATTGATAGCATAGCTAGTAGTGAATATAGACAACTTTCTGAAAAACCTTTCCTAAATTCGAAGGACTTGGACTTGATGACATTCCAGTTTGGAAAGCACGTATTCAAAAAGACCATCAGTACAAGAAAGGGTCAGGACAATCTGTAGTTTCAGTACAGGCTGGGGGTGGGAAGACGTGATTGAGACCAGCCCTGTGGAGAATGACTGGGGATGCTAGTGGATGAGAAGCTGAAATTGAGCTGGCAGTATATTCCTGCAGCCCAGAAGGTCAACAGTAGCCTGGTCTGCATCAAAACAAGTGTGGCCAGGAGGCCAAGAGAGGTGATTCTGCCCCTCTACTCTGCTCTGGTGAGATTTCACCTGGAGTACTGTGTCCAGTTCTGGAATCCCCAACATAAGAAGGGTATGGAACTGCTGGAATTGGTCCAGAGAAGGGCCACAAAGATGATCAGAGAGCTGGAGCACCTCTGCTAAGAGAGCAGGCTGAGAGAGTTGGGGTTGCTCAGCCTGGAGAAGAGAAGGCTCTGCAAAGACCTTATAGTGGCTCTCCAGCACCTGAAGGGGGCCTACAAGAAAACTGGGGCATAATGTTTTAAAAGGGCTTGTAGTGAAATCATCAAAACCGTAAAGAAGGTAACAAGGAAACTGGAAGACGGTTGATGGAAAAAGCAAGCCAATATTTTTATTTGTTTTGGAAGTGCAGACAAAGATTTTAACTTTGAAAACTTGGTTGAAATAAAGAGATCTAGAGATTGGATCCAGACCAGGAAACTGGTAGAGTAACCTGCTCCAAAATAAAGTGACTATTGTTTAAGCCAATCAACACCTTAACATAGACTTCAACACCTTGAAGACAAGCAGATTGCAAAGAAGTTTGTGAGAATGTGTGAGGAGGTACTAGAATTTCTTAGATGAAACTAAAATCTGTATTCCAATGTCCTCATTTCAGCTTTCCCCTCTGTTATACCATTGCATGATTTCATTAAAAGTGTTGATTTTACTTTACTGCCTGAAGCGTACTGACCTTTCTACTCCATACTGTTTAGTAACAGCAGTACCTTCAGAAGCGAAAACACCTTAGACACTAAACTCAGAGAAAAACTTATTTCAACACAGCTTCTCAGGTGCTACAGCACCCCTCTTTTTCTTCTTACTTAGGTAAGAATAAAAGGTTCACTTGTGTAAAACCTGTAGGAGTGTAGAACTGAGACCTAAATGTTGACCGTTCCATCAAATTCCAATGAAGCTTGTTAGCATCCCGTGATATCAAATCATTAATTTCTAACTAAAGACTTTATACTCCATGAAAAGCTATACACTACTCCTGTAGTACTAGAGTTTTAAAATTTTCTCTAATAAATCGGTAAAAATCTCATCTAATGCCATTCCTGGTGAAGCTGAAACTGTGAAGGCTTACCATCATATTGCACAATTCTGCCCTCAGTTTTTAAATCTTTAACCTTTCTCTTATTTCATATTGCAAATATTTTTTCTTGAATGAATTAATACGCACAGCTTTTGTAACCCATCTTTTTCTTAATCAGGTACATGACTACGTCTAAGCTTTCTTTGCTTTCAAATGCAAATGCAACTAATAATTTCTGTAAAGGTCTTGAGCCTTTCCAACATCTGTTTTTGGTTTACTATAAAAACTGTGTCTCTGATCTCATGTGTTGAACTACTGTATGTTTGCCACTGTCTATTTCCTGTGAAAAAATACACTGAACAATAATAACTTTTGTTCCTAACCTTCCAGTCACTAGAGCAGCTGAACAAATAATTTTCGTGCTTTCATTTGAAATAATTTATTCTGTGTATATGTTTGTGTAGGGTCATTTGGGTTATAGGATGTTTCATCATTTAAAAATCAAATATTAGAAATTTAAATTACTGAAAACTACATCTAATAGTTTCCTTATGTTTTTAGCAATTCTCTTGACAAAATTTCCTTCCAAAATCTCTTACAGCCTATATATAGGTTTGTGTGAATGGAAGGAGCCAGGAAAAAAAGAGAAAATATTGTGAAGAAACATGTAAGCATCATAAATAACCCTACTCAATAATAAATCACAAATGTCAACTTACAGCTCTATTTAGATATTGATAATTTCGATATGTTATCTACTTAATGATTAGCATATTGTAAGATTAAAATGTTAAGTTTAAAACCTAGCTTCTTCCCTAAATCATAAAACCCAGATATTTATATCTGTATACACACACAAATACACCTGAGCAACTCTTTTCCTTTTCACATAACTGATCCATTTTTTTCATTCAGACTCCAGGAAGAGGCTTGGCCTTTGCAGCTGCTCAGGCTTGCAAATGATCTTGCTTTCCTCATTATTTTTGGCTTTTCCTCTTCCCAGCCCTTTCATTTGCACTGTGCAGATTCCTTCGTTCCTCTTCTTCAAAACAGAAAGCTTTGCAGTCATGATGTACTCCATGTGTACTCACTAAATCGTGAACCACTTTTCTTCCAGTTTTACATTTTTATCAAGTCACAGATTTATATAGTGCAGTTTTACAAGTAATTAATTTGTTTTATGTTATAAAACTACAAACACTGTCATGTCCTGCTATTCCTTTGTTCTTTTATCATCACAGCTTTTTATTGAAGCCACTGCAAACTTGGTGTTACATCCAAGTCATTAAAATTCATTGAGGTCCCAATTCTTAATCAAAGTTTAAGATGAGCTTAAGTTCTAGATTTTCATAATTTTCAATGTCAGTTTTAGGTAGTTTCATCCCATATTAATTCTAAAAATAATTTTTTAAAACATTAAATTCACACCTATATTTCTGGGTGCTATTAACATTATAAATTCTATAGTCCTATTTTTATGGCTCTTTTTTGTATTTTATGTATTTCATGCATAGGAATTATATATTAAAAAGTAAAGGAAAATAATATCTCACAGTTTTTGTAATGAAGTTAAAATATAAAGAGTTTGAAATTTATATTTACAGGTAATCATATACGTTTTGTTTGGACAGAAAACATCACATTCCTGTTTATTTATTTTTTAATACATTCGGATTTCTCATGTCTTTAAATTGGGATTTTGGCATACAGTGTATTAACTATTTAGAGTTTTACAGTTTTGTATCTCACATTTAAAAAAATCAATGTAGAGTGTTTTTAAGACATCTAAAAAGGGATAATTTTTACAAAACTTCATGACTACAGTTTTTATTTTAGCTATTGCTATCATAGAGGATATTTTAAATGAATATTAAGATGAAGGAGTAGAATTGCATGTGAAGTAATTCCAGTACCCTAAGACTATGGCTTTAAAATGTTATTGGAGCAGAAAAAACTGTCATTTAATGCTGATTGGTAATCATAAGCAAGTTTCTAATTTAAGGTGGAAGTAGTAGAAAAAGTAATTCAGTAGTAAAAAAAGTAATACAAGTGGTTTCAAGACAGAACTTGCTTAGTTCCTGGAGTGTATTTTAAGACACATCTACAATATCAAGGAGTGAAACAAGGACTTAGGATATGCCTTCTATGACATTTTTCTAAAGTAAAGAAAATGTAAACCAATAATTGAACGATACCACTATTCCTCCTTTTGCTTTGACATAAAATTTCTGAATATAGAAGATAGTCCTTTCATAAACTACGTAGACACATTTCAGGCGAGTTTAGCTTAACTATTCACACTTGCTTGGCAAATAGACTGTGTGACGACTTTACAAAGGACAACTTGAAAACACATTCAGTACTCAACTGACACCACAAAGATCAAGGTTTATGCTATCATGAATAAAAGAAAACATTTTTTTCCTCAAAGTTACTACTTACATATTTTTAGCATCTCACGTACTTTACTCAGTAGATACATTTTCAGAACTCAACGTTCAAGATTCTTATAGTAGTCTTCTTTTCCCTACAAACTGTTTCAATAATCCAAACTTTAAACTAAATACATTTTATTTCTCACTGATATTGGAAAACAAAAAGCATATATTGGAATTTTTTCAGTCAAACCCTTGAAATCTATACAAAGAGCATGCATAGTTTTTACAGTGGAATACAAATGGTACATAATTTATACTGAAAATACATAACATATTTTGCCTAGGTCTGCTTAAAATTTAGTATTTTGCTTATATCCAGTGTACACATAAATGTAGTCAGTTTATGCAGCCATAGAAATAGCAAGGATCAATATTCCTGAGATGACAAAATGGTGGGCCAAGCTAGAACAGCTGAATTCCCATTCAGCTGCTTACTCACTTATTCTCCCTCTTGGTGTGAGAGGGGAGAAAATACAAAACACAGAAAAAAAAATACCATCATGACAAAGACAGGGCGATCACTTACCAATTACTGTCACAGACAAAACATGACTCAACTTAGGAAAAACTAATTAAAAGAAATTTAGTTAGTAAGAAACAAAAAGCCAAACAGAAACAATACCTTTCCACCCCCACTTTTCCAGGCTCAATTTGTTTCTTCATTGCTACTTCCAGTATGGCCCCCAACAGCAATATAGTAGAGATGAGAGGTGGAGGGTTTTGGTTATTGTATAATGACTTCTCTCTATTGCTCCTTCCTCCTCACACTTCCGCCCCCTTACTGGTATGAATCCCTTCCACAGGCTGCAGTCCTTCAGGAGCAAATCTACTCCATTGTGGACTGCCCACAGGTCACAGGTCTTTCAGAGAATATCCATCTGCTTCAGCTTGAGGTCCTCCACCAATTGTAGCATGGATATCTGTTGCAGCACCTGGAGCACCTTTACTTCTTATCTTTCTTTCCCTTCTTTCCACATCTTTACTTCTTTCTTCTCCCTCTCCGTGCTCTCTGATCTTGGTGTCTCCTCTATCATTTTCCACTTTTATTTTTCCCTCCTCTGCCAGTGCAGTGGTTTTGTCCTTTCTTAAATATGTTTTACTAGAACAGGGGTGTCAAACTCCTTTTCACTGGGGGCCACATCAGCCTGCTCCTGTAGCATAATGCGCGTCACACATTGCACATGTGACCGGCGCTGGCAAGAGAGTAGGGGCAAGGTGTTCGGTGCTGCCACTGGGCACAAACAAGGTGCCAGGCTGGATAAAACAAGGTGGAGGGCCAAATTCAGCCAGCAGGCCTTGTGTTTGCCACCTGTATACTAGAAGCTCCACTAGTTTGGGTGACAGGTTCAGCTGTATCCTGCAGTGGGTCTCTTGTAGTTGACTGGGATCAGCTGTGTACAGCATGGGGTAATACATGCAGCCTCTCTGCTGCCAACACCTTTACATCCACACCTTATGTACATAACAAAAGAAAAACATTTTCTATGCTTGCCTACCTCCTTCTGACAATGAAAAGAAATATTTAAATATAATAGGATGAAACAAATTTTAACAGTGCCATATAGGAAATATTTTTAATTAAAACAACAAAAAAATTGCCTGCATAAGGTAGAAAAGACCTAAGCTTTATATTCATTTATGCAGTTGGAAGCAAAACTACACCACCCCTACCTAAGAAAATTCTTTCTGTTCCATCTGTTAGAGATATGTTAGATGGCAGCTATCGAAATGAAGTTTATCTGTTGTCAGGATTGCGTAACTTTTTTAGGGAAAGTTTTTGGACTTTTTGAGGCTTCTAAATAATTAATATCAATCCATCTCAAAATTCTGAGAAAACCTTCCAGGGAACTAGAAAATAAGAAAACAGTTTACCAATATTTTTAAAAGTAAATGGGATAAACAGGCTAAACCTAAGTAAGATAGCCTCGTACTGTTCCCAGGCAAAAACAGTAGAATCAATAAAAATGTAAAATACAGAGGCATTACTAATGACAAAAAATAAAGGGTAAATGAAAAATAGCCCTTGTCATGTAATTGATAAAAATAAATGTATTAATTCAACATTTTAAGATATATATAAACAATAATATTTTTAAAGGATTTGGCTTTGATTAAAATAGAGAAGAAACAACCTCTGCCATTATTTTTAAAGAGATCCTGCAGATATTTGTTCTTCTCTCAGTGGCATTCAATAAAGTGAAATGAGATAAAAAGTAATTGTCCATAAAGTTCAGAAATGGTATAAAAATAATGGAATTGTAGAAACTTACAGTTGTATGATTAGCATGGTTGATTTAGTAGTGTGGGTGCATTGAAAAAGGTGCATTTAAGTAACACATGAAGTTATAGGCAGACAGAAGAGTCAAAGTGACCTCAAATACAAGATGGGACACTGCAGAAGTTACTTTCATTTTCTGATTTGTTATTCAGTTTTGTTCTGGAATGGAGGACAACTGGAAGTGAAGAACAACTGTATTAGAAAAGCTAAGTTGATATAACAGTGTTTCAAATAGTTTGAAACATGAAAATTAAAATAATTTAGAAAATAAAATGTTCTAGTGAGTAGTAATTGAATTTCAAAACACGATTCAGAACTTTGCTCCTGTAGAAAGAAGCCATATGTCTATTCTCTGGTGCACATACTCATAGGAGAATCTTCAACAGAAAACTTGACTCATTTTCAAAGCAGAATTATAGGAATACCAAATAAGTTGTTCAATTATCCAGGAGGATTTTGTAATTGAAAAAATGGAAAGAAACAAGGTGGAAGTACAAATCAGATTTATAGAAAATTCTTTGTAGGTGGTTTAAATCAGTGTCTTACAGAATCAGATGCTCCTTCCAAAAAGCCAATTAAGATATTATATACGAATGAATAGTTATAAAAATATTTACAAATCTTGTGTGCACATATCCATATGCTTTCATGTGTTTGTATTTATATTGTGTTGATAATTACACATCAAAATTTAATACATTAAGGATTCATGTTTTTTCTATCAATAATTAAAATAATTTGCACAATTTGGATATTGTAGAATGAAGTCAGTTCATTTGTTTTCTTTTGGACTTCAATTGTGTGTTTTAAAAATGGGAGGTGTTACCTTTAGGTCAATTTGCAATGAGAAGAAATGTTGACTAAAAATAAGGGTTCAACCACCAAGGTAAAACTCTCTTTTGTAGGAATTGTCAGGTTGTATGCAGCAGTTTTATCTTTCAAGTAGTAGACTTATGTTAGGGAAACCTTACATCAACAATCTGACATAAACATATATTACAATTGTACCTAAATATCCTCATTCAGGATTATGATTCTATTGTATGATCAGAAAGATCATACAGATAGAAAAGGCCTATTCTTCCTCCCAGCCCAAAATTTTTAATCTAATTATATGTGTATAAGGATTTACTTATCTTAGAGTAGTTCATCATAAGGAAGTCCAGAGTAATTTTATTTTGATTATAAATTATTAGCAAAGTGAAATACACAATCCTGTCACTGAGATACAATATAAACAATGTTTTAAAATGAGACTCTCATCTACTTCTTCTGTCTATCAATTTTACTCTCTCCATATCTCTGTTAAGTAAGAACTCTACTTCAAGCTCTAAACACCCACAAAATGATCAGAAGGGGGCTTGAACCCAGAACCGGCTCCCACAGCAATAAGATTTGAAAGAAAACAAAACCAATAGTTTTGCTATTGCTTCCCTAACTGATAAAACCAAACTAAAACAAAAAACACTCAGAACAAACTTGCTTGGAATTATGTAGGCATACAAATTATTCCACAGACATACTACAAATTTGAATAATTTGACAAAATCAAATATGATATTCTTGTAATTTCATTTAGCAAATATGCATTTTATAAATTATGTTTAAATATAAAATACACACTTCTTTTAAAGATGCCAAAACCATGCACAGTTATATAGATTGATATTAAGTGATGATGATTATATATATTGATATTAAGTGATGATGGGAGTTAGTATTACTTTGTGGAGATAAAATAAAGTACAAGGAAGAAATTGTGTTATATTAAAAATTGATACAATAGAAAGGAATTCACATATATTCATAGGTAAGCCCAGAGACAGCCATAAAGTTATGCACATTTTCATGCATGCATCTGAAAGTTTTACACTACAATATGACAACAGAACTTTCTGGTACCCACAGAATGTCATTGTTGGTGTTCAAAAAAAAATACAAATTTTTCAACCTAATCTTAGGCAATGCTGAACTATGCATGGCTACTGTGGAAAAAAACATAATGCAGAGATGAGGAAAACCATGGGGAAATATGAAAACAAAATAACAGTGGGAAATTATAAAATATAGGCAGACAAAAATCTGAAGGATGGCTTTGAACAAATAATTGAGAGAAAGATAAAGCCTTTGGAAATGCCATAGGTGGATGAAGGATAAAAAATATTCCTTCTCTATGCCTAGAACATACATTTAATAGTCAATATAATCTTATTTATGTGTAGTACCTATTTTCCTTTTCAGCTTATCCTTTCCTCCCACTCCAAATTCTGGTAGACAAAAATATCACCTCTCCTCTTCACAAAGGATCTCCACTTCCCCACAGATCCAAGAAGTTGTTCTCTACACCTGTGCTGATTTCAAGTCATTTGTGAATATAAATCAAGATTGTGTTCGGCATTTCAGGTTTCACCAGCAAAAGAAGATTGAAAATTCAGAAAGGATTGTGACCTATGCAAGATATTGTACTTACTTAAACATAACTTTTAGCTGGAGTTTAAATTCTTTTAAAAGGAAATTGAACCATTGCAGATCTTTAGTTTATATACACTAATGCTGAATCAGTGGATCTAGTGGTTACTCCACAGCAGTTGCCTAAGACAGTGGACTTGATTCACTTCAGGGTACATGGATGTAGAAGGTTACAGACACTCAGAAATACTGATGAATTGTACACAGGATGAACTAAGATCATAGAAACAAACTTAATAGTGAGAAGTCATGGCTTTGAATGCTTGACTGTTATTTGCCATTTTTTCAAAAGGAAAACAGAAAAATAAAATACATTTTGTTGGTGCTCAGTAAATACAATGATATCTGCCATCACAGGTGAAGGCCCAGTATTGAGCATGGAATGTAGTTAAGAATGTGTCCAATATTGAAGATTATATCATCTTGTTAAACTAGCAGTGTTTTTTATGACAGGTGGGGTTCTATCGTCACCAAGAAAAAAGTGCATTATTTAAATTAAGAGACAAGAACAGATATTTTAGAAGATAAAGTTTCTCAGATTGTGTCTTCTCAAACTCAGTCTCTCAGAAGATGTGCTCATGAATTTAAAGGACTGTTGCTTTAGACTAATGGCAGGCAGGGTGAAGAATAAGGAAGAAATGGGAAAATAAGGGCTCAAATACTACTTCCTACAGATGAAACAACACAGCTCATAGCAAGGACTGTTATTACAATTATACAAATATGATGTGAGAAAAAGTTATAATCATTCATGACAGAAACCTAATTTTTTTTCAGTTTGGATATTCTTTCTTTAGTTTTCAATTATCAAAAGGAGAAAAGAGTTACAGGAAAGGATTTGCAAAATAATGTATTTTAGAATTCACGAGTTATGATATTGTTCACCTTTGCTTTGTATCTTATGAGTTAAAAATAGGACCAAGAATCAATGCTCAATATTATAAGGAGGAACTCTTTTTATGTTAAAAAGAGTAATCAAAGAATATAAAAAAAATTTTTGGTGTGTTTCCAACTTACTAGTCATTTTTATAGAATGAGTATTGGCTTTTTCCTAGGCTGTAAAATCTGTTTAAACACCATTATTTAACAACAAATAGGGATTCAAATGTATATTAGATTTGCTCACTATTTTGCTTATATTAGTGAATGTCACAAATTAGTGTATTTTACAGTCATATATCATAATATACTGGTTTTAACATAAAAAAATAATATTAGATATAATTCTTTTCTTCAGCGTAAATGCTTTTCTTGAGATTTCTACTGATCAAAGAGGAGGAAGATACAGCTCTTAGAGTTTTACACATGAAGATTATTGGGCCTACCAGTTGAATGCATATGTGTCAGTCAGACACTAATATGTGACTAATGGTTAAAGGGCAATATAAAACTCACTGAGACAGGAACAGGAAAAAACAAAGCAAAGCTATTTCAAAATACTGAAGATCAATGAACAAGTTATCGGGTAGGTCTACTAGTAGAACTGAAACACATCCACTTACATTTCCAGTCAGGCAAGGTTTTAAAAGGTGCTTTTTAGAGGTAAAGTTTTGCTGGAATGTTAAAAGATATGAGTTTTGTATTTATTGCTCCTACTAAGTAACACAATGCTCAGAACTTCTAAAACTTAGATTTATGAATAAATTACTGTCCTATTTAATAAAAAATAAATCCATGTGTGGTATTATTCTTTAAGAACTATTTAGATACTTCATATAAGGCTATTCAAACAATAGCTGAGAAATATGTCTTGATGACATTGTGCATCTAAGATCTGTGTCATTAACCACAGACAATATGTTAGTACTAAAAAGACAAAATAACCACTTTTTATTGTGATCAAGACAGAGGTTTTTTCAAATAAATCTGGAAGATTTGTGTCCTGAAAGTCCTGTCAAATATGTTTGTAAAACTGACACGTTGAATTTTCAGTTGGATCAAAAATAACATCAAAATATTTGAAGAGCTGTGGCAGTTCAGTTTCTAGGTTTAATGAACTCTGAGGTGTACCGGGTGTACTTGGAAAAGTCTTGCCAGCAGAGGGCTGTGGGACAGCTTCTGTGAAGGGAAGCCAGGGGCCGTCTTGTGATGTGTTGGTTCCAGCCACTTCCAGCCAGCTTCAATAAACCCATTGCAGAGCACAGCTGAGCCCATCAGCCAAGTTGGTGGCATCACCAGGAAAACATATTTTAGAAAGAAGAATACACTGGATGGGTAGAGGAGGATTAAGGAAAGAAAAAAAAATGTGTGAGAAACAACAGCATGACCACCCAGGTCAGAGGAGGAGGAAGAGCAAAAGGTGCTCCAGGTGCCAGAGCAGAGATTCACCTGCAGTTCATGGACAAGAGCACAATGGAGCAGGTATTTCCCTGCAGCCTGTGGAGGACCCACACTAGAGTATTTTTTTTCCTGAAGGACTGCAATGTTGTGAAGAGGACCCATGCTGGAGTAGGGGAAAAGCATGAGGAGAAACGAGAAATGAGTGGCAGAAAGAAACTGTTATGAACTGACTGTTACACACCCATTTCCCATCCCTATGCGATGCTTGGGGTCCCAGAATTTGTGAGGATGTAGAGGAGCTGGGAATGAGGGAATGAAGTTGAACTTGGAAAAAATGGGCAGAGTGAGGGTTTGTTTTCATTTTTTCTTTTGTCATTCACTGTCCAAATCTGTTTTAATTTGCAATAAACTAAATTAATTTTCCCCGTTTGAAGTCTGTTTCAACTGTGATATTAACTGATACATAATCTCGCTGCCTTTATCTTGAACCATGAGCTTTTTTTCATTTTATTTTCTCCCTCTGTCCTGTTGGGGAGAGGGAGTGACAGAGCAGGTGAGAGGGCAGCTGGCTGCTTCCCAAGTCAAGTCACCAGGTAACATAAAACGACACATGACTATATAATCATCGTCGTAGGCATATACAGCTCATCTAGTAAAAATGTTTAGAAGATGGAAGTAAAGATTTTTTTTAAGAATGCTTATAGTTGTTCTAACTGAAAAGGATATTTCATTTTTATCCAAGAAATTATGGCCGTTTTAACTTATGAAACAGCTCCACTTGCTAGCTCATTTCTATTGCACTTCAGAAAGAAATTATTCCAATAGTGAAAATGGCCTGAAAGTCTTGTTGGTATTTTTTATTACTGCTATCGATATTCTTTGAAACCTCCACGACGCAGGAATTTCAAACTGTGATTAGAGGAATACAGAACACTAATGATGTTTTGTTTCAAGCAGAGATTAGGGAGATGACAAAGGGAAGATGAGATGAGATGGCACATAAAGGGTCCTACAACACAAAGAATTTCTGCAGAGTTCAGACTCTATTATGTTTACTTGCACAAATCTACACTTCAGCTATCCCATTTTAAGAAATTATATGGGGAACTGCTTTGAAATACAGGGAGAAAAATGTATAGCATGGATTTTACATGCCACAATGTATCATGAAATTTTGTGTACTCTTATCTTTAATCATCAACACAATGAATCTTTTCGGGTAAATAGTTTGCATAATTACATGAATCAATATTTTCAGGGATTAAAGCTTTTGATCTAACCTAGAAAATAATTCCTACCAATAATAAACCAGATGAAAACATGGACTCTTTTCAGTCCCTTGAAATAGAAATATCTGATTCAAATAAGCAAAATTTGGTGTAACCAAAGCACTAGAAGCTAAGCTAAATAAGAAGCTCAGTTAATCTTCTTTACGAAGTCAAAAAATAAGCATGTTTATTATTCCAACTATGTAGATCCAAAGTTCTGTATTAAATAAAACCATATAAAAGGCCCAGGATTATTCTAGGGGGTTCAGACATTTGAACCATTTCTCCTCAGACTTGTCCAGGGCAAACACACTGAAACAGAGTGGGTATATAAAATTCCCTAGCTGCCTGTTATCAGTTTTTATCGATCCTTCTCAACAGTCTCTGAAAAAGCTCAACTATGGACATGTGAAGTTATGATGGATTTATAAAGAGTATCCCAATGGAAAATATTCAATTACAATTAAATGTTCTGAATTTCATATAGCTTTTTACTGACCTTCATACTTTGAAGAGTGTTTTATATTTTTATAGAAGGAATTACAAAGAGGCAGTCATGATATCTAGATTTTTAAATGATACTCACATGATTCTTTGTTCTATCATGATAAATATATAATCATATCCATGTTAATACTCTTCATATATTATCAAGACATAGGACATTACAAAACCTTCTAAATATTCTGTGATAGCAGTTTAAGGCCAGAAAATTTACAGAAATACATAAACACTAAAGTGCATTTACAGGAAATAATTTTATATTAGATACCGTGAAGCACAGGGATCTGAGCAAAAATTTTTATATTAATCTTCACATTATAGTATTTCTGAGAATACATTTTTGGATGAAACCTTTTTAAAAATCAGTCTGTAAGAATTTCATCCATCATTATAACTGCATCTTAAGCACGAATGTAAAATTTGAAAATGTTCCCATTTTGTGAGGAGACTGAACAGTCATCTGAAAAAGCTACATATACGTGACTCAACTGTAAAAGTACTGGAGCACTGAAATGCAAATAACATCCATTGCTACTGTGATCAAACAGTGGGAAATACACATTGGGTGCACATCATCAAAAAAGACATCTACTTACCATATAGATATTTTAAATGTATGAAATGTGTTGGCCAAATGTATCATATTTCTGCTGTACCAGAGCCCTTTGCACAAGAGTTTTTGATTGGAGTTCACTGAGACACTGCCCATGCTCTTTTTGCCAAGGCATAAAGGCAGGATATGTTTACCTGTTCTATACAACTTTGTCAGTACAGAGTCCTTATTGTATATGACTCCAGTGTATAAGAGAAGAGGGTAACTACACCTGATTTCAGCTCTTTTAATAAAGAGAAGTCTTTTGGATATTCCTGTGAAATGTGACAGATGTCTAATTAAGAGGTAACTACTAGGAATCTTAGGCAATGATTTTCAAGCCAACACTATGAGTGAAGGAACAGATATCTCAGAAACTCTACGGTAGGAATCATCCAGTATCACCAGATATTCATCCACACAGCTTTTTGAGCCATCTGTTTGAATCCGTGTTTTGTCTAAAAATGCTTCAAGTAGGCCCAGTTTGATACGTCGTGTTGAGTCTTATCAAAAGAATGGGCAATTTGATGGCTTTTCGTTTAGAGAGAAAGCAACCAGAGAATTATATAGCTGACAACATCCTAGTTTAAAATCTTTCCTGAGATTAAAAATTAACTATATTGATATTTTGAACACCGTCTTTACTGCAAAATAACAAAACTGATAATAAAAGGTAAAAACATATGAACAAAATGTATACAGAAATGTGATAAAGAACAAAATATTTGTGACTAAAGTGAATACTTTTTCAAGTTACAGAAATGTTTTGTTTCACAGTTTATCACTTATAAAATTTTCTAAACAACTTGTGTTGCTGCCAGAAAAAAATGTCTTGAGCTATTTTTAGTTCTCGGCAAAACTCTTGCTAAGAGACCAGATTGATATCATAATGATAATGAGAACAATCTAAATTTTCCCAGAACCAGGCAAATTAAGTTATCTGTGTAAATAGTTTTAGAGATGGCCTCTCACTTTTTTTCCTGTGAATTAATTTTAGCTACAATATTATGGTTAGAAACAGTGTCTTACTCATAATTAACATGAAAAGATTCTGACTTTAATTTGAGAATTTTATATGATATAAAATCAGAAAAAAATTAATTAGACTACTATATTTATTTTTGTGTGATGAGTCAGTCATTTCCGTAAATGTAACACATGTAAACTGTATTAATTTAATCATGCAGTAGGACTACAAAACTGTGTTGTTACTGATTAAATGATTATTGCAAGATATTACAGACTCAGTATCAGGAAAAATTATGGGAGCAATTACAGGAAAAGCACTTGATTGTAGTAAATAGGGGTAAAAAAAATAGGGGTAAAAACTCAAAACAGCAGCTGGAAAAAGTTGTAAAGCAGCTCTTGAGGTAATTCTACAATGTTTGAGATGATTTCAGTGTGAGGGAAAAACACATACTTTTAAGTAATATAATTAAGGGCAATAAAAGCTAACTTTTCAAAACATTGTTCTATTATAATAATGCAACCTTCATGGACTCATTGCACTGCTTCTGGCATCAGTGAGTCCATTTTTATCCTTTCAGTTGACTGTTTTTCTAAATACTTACTTTTGTACATTTGGAAAAAATAAACATTGTCATTTTCATAACTTCACTGTGTATGTATGGTTGTATGTATCTCGTGACAGAATTCTTTTTTAGGAATGTTATTGAGATTTTCTTTTGAATAATGAGAGACTCTTAGACAAACAACATCAGAAAGCACTGATAGGAGCATTCTGCATCTTTTAGAGTTCTCTTTCCAGAGTAATGAAGAGTTTACAAGGGAATAAGAAGGCTAGAATTACTCAATAAATAACAAAGTAACTGTAAGAAACATTTACGCTTTAAATTAAGAAAATATAAATAGAAGAATACTGTATACTAAATATAAGAAACTTTCAGGAAAGAACCTGAAAGATACTTGATAGATATCATCTGTTTTTTAAAGAAGAAAAGTTGTTATTTTTTATTAGGTTGTTGGTTGTTGGAGACTGGATGAGGCACTGAGTGCCATGGTTTAGATGATGTGTTGGTGTTGTGTTGGGTTATAGGTTGGACTTGATGATCTCAGAGGTCCTTTCCAACCTTGTGATACTGTGATACTGTGATACTGCGTGATATTGTGATTTCAGTTGCAAAAACTTAATGTGAAGAAACTAGTTAGAAATGAAGAGGTCAAACAATCCCTTCTTCAAGTTGCATTTGAAAAAAAAAAAGGTGTCCACACTTCATATGCATTTATATTAAATTACAAATTCAGCAAACCATTTAAGCATATAATTAATTATAAGCAAGTGGTTAAGTACTATTGACTTCAAATTAAGCTCGCGTTTAATTGCTTTACTGAATTAGACTCTCCAAGAACTGTTTAGTAAGTGCTGCCATTTTTTTTGGAAAACAGGATAAAATTGTCACAGCTCTGTGGATCTCTCTGTTTTATTTACATTAATATATGTTCTTATTATGTATTTCAGTGTCTGTCTCATAGTCTTTGATGTTCAACTAGCCTTTCACTTTACAGGTAGGAAATGAAGTCCAGAGAAGCTATCAATATGCAAACACTGATAGTTCAGTCAGATTTGAGCTAAATGCAGTCTGGCTGACATAGTTGGAAAGTCAGTGCAGCACACTACTGTTGCTGAAGAACCAAGGATCCCAGACAGGCTTGTGTAAACTTGCCCAGAAAACACATTATGCTTTAAGAAGGTAATAATTCAGAAGGTAATATTTATATACATAAGTATTTATAGCTAGATTGTACATGTATATGATGTATATACAATGTAGATACACATATACACATGTATATATTTATAATTTAAAATATTTATATGTATATGTACTTATATATTTACATGTAAAACTGAAAATTAGTAAAAAAAAATACAATGTAATTTTTCTGAGGCCAAAGAACAGTCCAATCAATTGATTTATTAAAGACTGGAGTGGTTAAAGCACATGATAATATCACATACATATTGAAGGACCAATACAGTAACACCCTGGGGTTTTTCTTTCTATTATAGCCTTTCTTTCTATAATAAGATGAAATGTAGACGGATTTTTTTTAAGTCATCATTTATTTATGAGATAGCTTAAGTCTAATGCAAAACTACTTAAGAAACCCAAACGTCTCATCTAAATTTCCAAATGAGTACCAAGTATTATTAGAGCATTAGTCTTCCAAATGCAGACATAACTGGCAGAAAAAAAAAGGAAACTGAAATCTCAGACCATCTACATCTATCCTTTCTTTCCTTCTGAACAAGGAAAGTGCCTGGTTTAAATCCGCAATTTTTTTTCTTGTTTCTATATGCCTCTGTTGTGGGCCATAGGACCTCTGCAGAAATGAGGTCTGCAGCATTAACTAATTAATCTTAACAGTTGCCATGTAAAGTAAATTGGTTTTATTATTGCCCATTTTCCAGATGAGAAATAGACAGATTTGTTTAAGGCAATGCAGTCAGGCAACGGCAAAGGAGAGGGAAGTACTCATGTGTTTTGTTCAAAGCTCAGACAGTCTGCAGTAACTTGATCTGGTTTAGACATTAGTGCAATTTCAATGTCCATAATGCCATGTGCTCTCAGTCTGAACTGAGCTCTCACAATAGCAAATCAATGTTGTAGAGAAAGCGTATGACAACTCAGGCAGTCTACTCTCCCATCCACACACTTTATTGTCTTCTCAAACTGTGGTTCAAGGACAAACCCTATAGGCAATATGCCAAATCTGATTTCAAATGCCGCTAGATACCATAAATTCCAACTTTTATACCACTTATCTTTTCCCTTCTTCTTTATCTAAGACAATTTCTGTTTCTTCTGAATTAGCTTCTCACATGCTTTAGCTGTTTCTTGAGAGCAGTCTTAGAGTTGCACTTATTTCTAGAAGTGCTTTGCGGTAAAGTTGGCTTTTGACATCATAAAAATTTGGTGATGTTGCCTACACTGCCAGCATGTCTCATAGGTTGCCAGGGCAATCTTTATGGCTTAGTCCACCCTTCAAAACTCACAGTTGGGCCTGAGGCATAGTCTGGTGCTAATGAATAGGAGACACACCTCTTTCTATAGAAGTATGAGAAATTTTAGAAGGAAAAGCTCATCAAAGCGCAAGCTTCCACAGAGATTTTTAGAGGTAAAGCAATCGAGGTCACCACTCGGTCACACAGGTAGACCCAGAAGGCAGAGCAGCAGTTTTCTGACATGGAAACATAGTGCTGAAGGATGCTTAAGGCAATGCTTTGAGGGATAGTTCACTACAAGTGAAGAACGATCAG
Source organism: Dromococcyx pavoninus (assembly GCA_033558185.1). NCBI lineage: Eukaryota > Metazoa > Chordata > Aves > Cuculiformes > Neomorphidae > Dromococcyx > Dromococcyx pavoninus. The sequence goes on from JAUMJL010000025.1 coordinate 3,534,049, forward strand.
TTTATAGAAAAAAAGGGACTTCTGAAAATCACCTTGTCCAACGGCCTGCTCAAAGCAGAGCTCACAAATTCAGATTATGCTGCCTAGAACCTTCATCCAGGTCTTAGAATGTGTTGTAGAAAGAGGAGAGCCTGATAGCGAAAGCACAGTGAGGAGCTGGGTGAACAGCTTTTTCTTATTAAGAGAGAGAAAGAAATAATTGCTGCTGCTCTATCTTTATCTAGAACCAAGATTTTATGAGCAAGTGGTAAGTGGAAATGAAGGAAAAGCTGTTGGTGCATGTGTGGGATATAGCAGTTTGTATTTAAGCTATAAATCACCATATCACTTGTAAGTGGTAAATGTGGTGTTTGGTGTCAGGATATGCAGCCCTAGCCAACCTCGTCTCCTTTGCAATGGGATGTAAAATACGCTTGGGATATGTCAAAGGATCAGATAGATGTAGTTCTCTTTAACTGGTAATGCACTTCGCCATCTGTAAAATCCCTACTGTTTTCTGTGACAGAGACAATGTGTAGACTGATAGGTATAATGGAATGAGAATGAATACAGGATTATGAAAAAGCTTTCAACGTATTGACTTGTGCTTGTCTTTGAGCAGGCATGTAGACCTCTAGATAAATTACTGAGAAACAGAGTGACTCCAGATAAAGCCAAAAGTGACTCCAGATAAAAGCCAAAGAAACAGACCTTAGATGGGAGCAGATAAATTTAACTAAATGAGCATGTCTATTTTGGAAGAGACATTCTCCTCAGCTTGAATGTGGTTGGGTCAAATCATGATTTCACACTATCTACCTTTGCAAACACATTTTATTGTTACAGTGTATTCAGCCTTCATAGTTCTACAAAGCTGGCAAGGTGGTGCATCCCTTGGTATAGGATATCTGGAGTACTCAACAGCACCTGTCAGTTTCCACAGTGAATTACCTGTCTTCTTAAAGATTTATATTTAAAGAGTTCCTGTAATAAAAACTTTAATGACCAAAGCTAAATTCATAAAATAATAGAATCACATGATAATTTAGGTTGGCAGAAACATATTGTCCCTGCTTAAAGGAGTTCTAAATAAAGCAGGTTGCTCAGGGCTGTGTCCAGTCAAGTCTCAGACAACTCCAAGGACAGAAATTCCACAAACACATAGGGAAACCACTTTCAGGGTTTGAGAATACTCTAGCTAAAAACAGTTTTCCGCAGTATGTAGTTGCGACTTCCTATGTTTCAGTTTGTGTCAATTGCCTTCCATCCTATCACTACTTACTTCGGATAAGAGTCTGGCTCCATCTACTCAGGTACTTGCAGACAGAAACAAGGACTCTCCTGAGTTTTCTCTTGTTGAGGCAGAACAAACTTTGTTTCCTCATCCATCATGAGTTCCAGCTTCTTGACCATCTTGGTCACCCTCTGCTTGGCTCACTTTAGCATGCTAATATCTTTCCTGAAACAGGGAGCACAAAGTCAGGCATTGCACTTCAGCCTCTGTACCTGCTGACCACATTTTTAATAACAGAGCTCAAGTTACAGCTGATCTTGCTGCTGCATAGTGTTCAACTTGATGTCCACCAGGCCTCTGAGTGGGTTTTATTGAATCTGACTTTTCAGTCAGCCAGCCAGCCCCCAGCCCCTACTGTTGCATGAGATTACTTCTCCCTGGCATAGGACTTTGCACTTGCTTGTGTTGAACTTCATGAAGTTTCTTTAAGGCATTTAAGGCATTTCTCCAACCTCAACAGGTCCTTCTGAACAGCAGCTCTTCATATCAGTGTATTGACTACTTCTCCCAATTTTGCACCATGAACAAACCTATTGAGAACGCATTCTTTCCCATCTTCCAGGCCATTAATGCAGACATTGAAGAGTATCAGCCCCAGTGCTGATCCCTGAAGGATGCCCCTTGCTACTGACCACCAGATAAATCTCGAAACACTAATCACAGTTCGATCTTGGCAGTCCAACGAGTTTTCCATCTACTCTATTATCCATTTATCCAGCATTTATCTCCTCAGTTTGGTGATAAGGAGGCTTTTTAAGATTGTGTCAAAGGCCTTGTTAAAGTCAAGGCACGCATAATCCACTGCCCCTGTTTTTATCCACAGCACAGCACTCATGTCATCATAGAAAATTTTTCTGGCATCATTTGTGAATGCTGGCTGCTCCCAATCACCTTATTGTCCTTCAAGTGTCTGAAAATGGCTTCCAAGCAGATTTATTCACCTGTCCAGTCACTGAGGTGAGGCAGACCAGCTCATAGGCCTCTGAATCTTCCTTCTTGCCATTTTTGACAATGGATCTGACATTTGGTTTTTTCTAGTCATCAGGAACCTCTTCCAAAATTCATGACCTTTTGAAGAGATTAGACAACAGTCTTGCAATGACATCAGTCAGCTCCATCAGCACCCTCAGATGCATCCCATCTGTTCACACAGATTTGTGTATGCCTAATTGGCTAATCCTGTGTTTGGATAATGGAGATGGTATTTCACCTTCTTGTCTCTCTTGAAAAGAGAAAAAGATGAAGTAGACATTCAAACATAATTAGAAAACAATGCAACACATGCTCAAATACAGTGTTAATTACAGATTTTCCAGATCTGCCCAGTAAGGTCCAAATGCCACCAGAACAAATCCGAAAACTCGTATCAAAATGTTATTTTAGAGATTCCGAAAATAGATACAAAACAGCTATCAAGACTTCATCGTACAGTTCTGTGAAATTCACGGCCAGTGAAGAGATTTTTCAGTGGATGTAGACAACTCAAAAAAGATAGAACCCTTGGCAAAAAGGGTTGAAGAACATAGGATACCCACACATGCTAACAGAAAAGGCAGATAAACAGGAAATACTCATTGCTGGAATTAATGAATAAAGAAAAGCCAACAAATTTTGACGACGAGTTTGTGCTTGAAAAAGTGACTACATTAGCAAAAGAAGGATAAATTCATATGTGCACAGCGAATGAATCACAGTAACAGAATATCTTTTAAGCAAATACATTTTACATACCTTATTTTTCTTGTTAATAGCATTGCATATTTTGATATCAGTTCTCCTCTGTTCAATTTCTACTTTAAACTTTATAGATTCTCTTTCTTAGTTCATACCCTAATTTATGGTCATTATGTTTTTTTCATATTTTACTTTTGCAAGGCAAATCATGTTACCTTCACAAAACACACGTAGTTTAGAAAATGAAAAAATTGATTACTACTAAATATACCATCATTTCTCTCCACAAGAATGTTTCAGCATTCACCTTAAAGAAGAAACTTTGAACTATTTTTTTACAAAGGTAATACGGCTCAATAAAGGAACATGACATAAATTACAATAAGAAAATTATACAAAAATACAAAAGACAAACTCAAAAGTACTACTGTGTACAAATAAAAAAATAATTAAAAAATCCTCAACACAACTCTGAAGAACTCTTTGGTGAGCATATACCAAATAATGAAACACTTCTATACCCACATTATGAGACTTAGTTCATTTGTAGTGCTTATTCTACAGTTTATACTGTACTGGAACAGATGCAAAGATGTGCCCACATCATATAACTAGAAGCGATGAATTTGATACAGTCCTGTTTGCCCTTCCCTTCATTGCTTTTTCTTCTGAATCATCACAGATAATCTTTTATTCTGTCCTTAATTTTCTATGACACTCCATAACTAGGTTTATGAATCTTTGATTCATGCAATCTTTCATCTTTCTAATGTGTCTGGGGGAACCACCATTTTTTATAGGAATCATAAGCTAACAAATAATGTCCAGAAGTAATATCTTTAGTTATTGTGTGATTAACACTGAAAATTAGTTGGTTCTAATCAAATCTTTGGGGCAAATAAAGTTCTTGAATCCTTTTAAAATACAACAGCTCAATACTGTTTAGCATTTCATCAATGCTGAAACATCTGGGCAATTGTCATCCATTGGTATGTCTTATCTCCACCATTTAATTGAAAGGAAAGCTGAAAAGCTGTTAAACTGAACGAAGAAGGAAACACATGGAAAAAATAAGAAAGATAATAGTGTGTCCATTTTTCAATTGGCAATGCACACACTAATGTTTTCAGCACAGTGACAAATGTGTCAGTAGTAAATTACACTCTGAATAAGTTCACTAAAATACTATTCCTAAATTATGTATTTTAATCTTAGTAGGAAGTATTTTTAATCACTTATTTTAATATGCCTTTTAGTTTATACTTCTCACATAAGTACTAAAATGTGTATTAGATGACTAAGCTTCATATCCACTGAAGACTCACATAGCAAACTGAACTGAAATGTTCTCAACAGCTAGCTATTCAGCTGACAAAATTGTCTAAATAAGAATGAGAAAAACTGGCTTAATTTCCATTAATCATTTTGTCTCTTCATAGGGGCACAAGCACATTCTTATCATTCTTATGTTGATAACTACAGGTAGACTCTCAAATTTAGAAGGGAATTTAGAGATTGGTCCCACCAGTATGAACTCAAAAGATGAAAAATATTTAAGTTATTTATGTCTTTCAGGTATAACTTTTTCCTTCAGTTATTTACCCTACATCCTTATCTCCTACAGAACTCTTCCACATTTGCCTTTATTCTTCAGTGTCCATTTTAAATAACAAACTGTAGACTGCCAAAGTCTAAATATTTGTCTAAAAATCACTTCTACTTTCGTAATTTTGAAGTAAAAATAGGATCATAGAATCATAGAATTGTTTCAGTTGGAAGTGACCTTAAAGGTCATCTAGATCCAATGCCTCTGCCACGCAACACTAGACCACGTTGCTCAAAGCCCCATCCAACTTGGTCTTGAACATCTCCAGGGATGGAGCATCTACCACCTCCCTATTCCAGTGCCTCTCCACCCTCATAGTGAAAATTTTTTTCCTAATATTCAACCTAAAGGTAACCTAAAGGTCAACCAGAAAAACTGTGTTGGTAAGCTTCAGGAGCCAAAGTTTTGAAAGAGGCTTAGCTGAAAAGTCAGAAAATATGTTCTGCTTTATCCCAAATCAGAAAAACAGACATGAACCTTATGATACTCTACACGGACAGGTAGGAAGGAAAAGCCCCTTCCATTGATTGAGGTTGGGTATGGGCTGCCCAAGGAGCATCTTTGCTAGAAGTGACCTCCACTGTGCCCAGGTAGCAAAAAAGGCCAACAACTTCTGGGCTGCATTAGCAGGAGCACAGGCAGAAATGTAAGGGAAATTATTATTTCTCTTTACTCAGAACTCATATCTGTGTCTAGTTCTGTGGAATTGGAATGAGTTCATCAGCAGGCTATTGTCAGCTTTAGAATGGAGAATCTTCATGAGGAGAATGAAGCACTATGAAAGGTTGTACTAAGCTGAGCAAAGCCCTGCACAGCTTGTTCTGACCTCGTAGCTAAGCCTGTTTTGAGCAGTAGGTTGGACAAGAGAGGTTCTGGAGTCCCTTCCAAGTTGAATTTTCCTATAATCCTATAATTTGATAATCTGTATCATTAAATTTTGTTGAAGACACAGTCTTCTTGTGGTTGTTACATATACTAGTATAAAGGCTTCACATTTGTCAGCACATTTGGCAGTTCTTTTCTGTGCTTAAGATAAGAAAACAACTATAGAAAACAACTATAGAACCATGTGGTTTCCATTAGAAAGTGCTGCCTTTTTAACAGACTAAAATAAGGACGATGTGCAGTACAGCTTCCTGTCACATTTACAAGGATTCCCCATACAGGAGTCTCTTCTCAAGTACTGGCTCTTTGTAAACGTAAAACACAGTTACTTGAGTGTCTGTTTAAATTAAGCCCATATACCGAGACGTCAGTTCCCTGAAGTCCAGAATGTATGGATACCTACTGTCATTCCCAACACTGACAGACATTCCTCATGTAATATAATTAAATTTAGATGTCTAGCCTTAAATAAAGATTGTTCATGGCCTGTAATCAAGTCAAAGATGTTACACCATTACTTAATCCATCCTCTGTGATATGAGGACCCCAAAATAGCATACATTATCTGGACTTTCTTGGTATACAGAAAGTACTGTTCTGGAAACAGCTTAATAGATAATAATTTTGATTATGCTGGAACTAACACCTACATCGTAAATTTTCCTGATAACTACTTTTCTGCCAGTCCTGGGTAGCAAGCAGGAGAACTAACAAAGAGATACAAGAATGCCGACTTCAACTTACTAAAGCTTCTCTCCATAAATATGTTGTTCTCTGTTACCACAGGTTTTCAGAGGAGTCACACACTTGAAGAAATAAAAAGGAACTCACCAAGAACTACTCAGTTAATTTCATCCTTCCATTGTTCCCTTAGATGTTTAGCTAGAAAATATTATTTTACTTCCAAACAAGGTTATAGGGTTTTTTACTATCAGAAAATCCAAATTGCAATAAGGAGTACAGAATTTGGAGTAAAAAATCCAGTTTCAAATGTAATCATATACTACAGGAAAAAATCTCCAGTACAGATGGCTGCATGTCATTGAGGGGAAAGATTAATATCCTTGGTAGAAGAAAGTAAATCTGATAGCCTGTATGACATGGCATAGTATTAAGAAAAAAAAACTTTTCCAAGAAGTATCCTTTACTTTTCAGGATATGTTTATTTCAGGTGGATTATGGCTTTACAAGAAATTACATGAAATATTTTTGTTGAGATGAGGGTAACCTAAAATTAGACTGCATATAATATCAATCTTGTCATTACCTATCACTACTATAAAAAAGAATATAATCTACTCATTGACAGAATTTTCATGAGAAAATTTTAATGCTCCTATTTTTATATCTTTTTCTTCATGTTCTATGAAGCCTGAAGAAGAGCAACTTACTTACACTATCTCACCTAGCTAAAGCTTAAAATAAGAAGTTGTTAAGGAAACAGCTAACTACTGAAGATGTAGTGATACATTTACTTGATTTTCTAAGTATTTTTACTTACCTAGCTAAAGAATAATGGAAAAAATGAAAATAGATTTATTCAAGTTGCATTGAAGAGAGAGAAACAGCCTGACAAGACATACTTGAAGGGATATTAATTGCAATGACAAAAGGAAGATCTGCCTACCCAACAGCAGACACCTACTCAGCAGCACAGCCTCAGACACTGTCAACTTCTGTTTGACTTAAGTTTGTACAGATTTTTGACAGTTGTCTCCCTAGCACCATCTGGTGTCTGCCAACTTGCAACTTGTGAGAATGCACCAAACACAAAATTAATTCAGCTCATGGCCTCATGGGACTAAAAAATTCACAGCAGGCATCTCCACAAAAGCTCAGAAGAACGTTAGGCAGGTTGGAATGAGCATATACTATGTTTATGATCTTCACCAACCTATGTGAAACATTGAACATATATTTGCCCATGTCTCATGTTTACCCTCTTTGGAATATGTAGGATGATAGGCACATGGATGTCCATGTTGACTGGATTTTACCTACGAAATATTTCCTTCTTCAGTTCAAATTTAACTTAAAAGATATGTTAACTATGTTTCAGCTAAATGGTACTTTAACCACCATCAGCTTACATAGCATATGAGAGAAAAATCACATAATATACAGTTTTCTGATAAAAACATATTGAAAAGATATTCAGTATAGCCTCAAGAACTGGAATACTATTTTTTCTTTACAATTCATAGCTGTCGACAGTAATATCAGGGCACAGCTGTGCAGAAAATGATTCAACCTCCATATGCTGCCACTGTGTATACTATATCGTAATTCATAAATATGAAGAGTGAAAGTATCATTATTCAATGTCCCTGAAGAAAATGAGAGCCTATGTTTTTTTAGTATTCATCCATTTCACCGAATGGTTTAATTTAATTTTAATGTATGCATTATTTTGTCTTAGAGAAAAAAAACCACTTTGAAATAGTAAAATAATCAAATACTGAATCAATATGCACTAAACTATTCTGATATCACTTTCAATTTGTTTTAGTACAATTAAAATAATATATTTTCTAAATACTTCTAGAGACATGCACCTGTTATATTTTACATTTATTACAGAATATATCACTATTTAATAGTTTCATCAAGAAATACTAGATGGTGGTCTATCTGAATTATGTTGAATAAAATATGGCCACTGTCTTAATTAGGCTGCAAGATTAAAATCAAAACGATCTGGGATAAAAACTGAAGTCTAAACATGCCATATATATCATGTGTACAACAGGGCACACAGAAGTCAAAAGGTCATTATTTTTTCTTAAAATTACATATTCTCATGCAAAATGTGATAGTCTTTATTGATGGACAATGTCATAAAGCCATCACTGTGTTTATAGACATTTAATTGAAGACAGCATAAAACGATAAACTAAGAAACATGCATGGTTGACTCCTCCAATTCAAACCATAAATCATACTGATGTTCAGACAAGTCGCCCAGACACAAATTCTGATGATAGATGAACCATTTAACTTTGATTTTTGAAAGC